>JARHVA010002134.1:1112500-1177500 GCA_037957365.1 Torreya grandis | reverse complement strand
TTGGTCTAAAATAAATAAACCAACTATGTTTAAAAACATAATTGGAATATAACTTAAATAGTTTTCACAAACTATAATACAATGCTAAATTTATAATGCCTAAATGTTTCATTTAAACACACTTACATGACTAGACTATAAAAAATAATTAATATTATAGGTATGACATCAAATAGATATGTATTTCATGATTAACAGAGGCCATAATTTCATGGTAAAGATTTATCATATATATTATAGGTATGACATCAACTAGATAGGAAAGTGTATGTGTTTTGGTGTGTTGATCTCGATGAAGTTTAAGTAGTTAAAGTGAATGGATGATTTCACTCAAACTCAACATAGAAAAAAATAATCAAAGTTGATAAGGGATATGAGCATGTAAAAAATCACTGGGCATGTAGGAAACACAACTAAAATACTCTTTGGTAAGGGTACACCATCTAACTATATTGCATCTTTCCTACAAGCTTAACACATTGAATGTAGAGAATAATTTGATTGATTTACATGAAACACAATGAATCAAAGTTAGTTAAATCCAAATTATGATTGAATTAAATATTTTATTTGTAACCATACAAGTAGATGTGTGTAGGATGTAGGTAGAGTTCTAGCATGGTGCTTAGATTATGATCCTTGCTCTGATACCAAACAAGAAGAATTCAATAGAGTTACAATGTAAAAACACTTCTTAATTACATATTATTCAATAATTCATTCATATCCTATATAATAAGAAATATTATAACCATTCCATTACATAGAGATTTTTTATAACAACCTAACGAACAATCTATTTTATTTTGTATGTACAATCAATACAAAAATATAATGAAACACTAATATTTACTAACAATTGAATCTATTAAAATTGATGCATGGAAAACATGAAAGGAACTAGAGATCCATATGAAAAAGAACCTATATATATATATGAAAATTTATCTTTTAATGTAGTTACTGAATACAAATAAAAATGAATATGAAGAGTGTATCTAAGTATATCTCTAGGATGAAGAATTTGAAACAAGAATATAATATTACAAGAGTCAAAATAGATGATGAAATTCTTATCTCCATAATTATTAATGTATTAAGTTTCACATATACAATTTTTTTAGTAATGTTTCAACTCAATGAAAAAATAAACAATAAAATATTTGATTCTATATGTGAGTTACTTACTCAACATGAGCGATAGTTCACCAAGAAGAAAACTAGTAAACCTACAAAGGATATTTACTATATAAAGACAAGTAGATACAAAATTGACAAGAGACATGAGAAAATTAATAATTTTAGGAAACATTTCCTTAAGCATTCTCAGAGATATTATCCAAAGCATTCTTAAAAATAGAAACATTACCATAAGTATAAATATTCTTATTTGTCTCATAGTCTCTCAAGTGATTCCCCCTCATATTTTAGGTATATTAGGCACAAAAAATAACCATAATTATATATTTGTGGTGGTATTGGACATACTAAAAATGTATGCTCAATATAAGCATGTAAAAAAGGTAGAGGCACATTACATAGCTCATTATAGTGGAACTTCTTCTGGTTACTCTAACTCTTCTAGTTATTCTAACACATCAATTAACTAGGAAGCATCCTACATGGATAAGGTATGTGGTATATATGGACATGACTACATATTATAAGCACATAGAATTTTACCCAGATTGAGTTATTAACTTAAAGATAGGGTTATGCTATAGCAAAATAAATTAGTTCACATTTTGTTGTTTTCTATTCATATTTTAGTTCATAGTTTATTGATATCATTTATGGGGATCATCATAGTTGTTTGGATATATTTTCTTACTACATAAAATTCTCACCTCTCTCTTGATAGGGGGAAGATATTAGCCTTCGATTAGTCATTGGTGATTTTACGAGTTGACATGGGAGTTAATAACACCAATAGTCATCTAATTTATAAATAGAATGTATAAAAATGGTCAGATTAGGTGATTTAATGTGATCTATCTCTCGATAGGATAGGTATAAATATAATATCAACCCTCACTCATTCATCACATAGAAAAGACTAAAGAGAACAAGGCACTTATCAGAAAGCATTGTATCAAGCACTCAATTGATCAAAGCTTCCCTATTTCCACACTAGTCATAGGTAAAACACATATATAGGTCTAAAGTACTAAAGGAGTGATCATAAGGTCATAATTTCCAAGTTACAAGATAGGTCACTATTTTACTTTATTTACACACATTGCATGATTCACACACAATCCAACATGTATGGGAGAACCACATGAGTATAAGTCCCTCTTATAGAGTATTTAATATGTAGGAGTGGGGTCATTATGAGTTAGTTTGACAATATGTACCCACTAACCCATTATTTCATTTTGGTCACATTGAAGATTTAAATCTAGGGTTTTTCCATTTCACTAGGAGTGATAGTCCATGACCCAGATCTGAATGCACCATAGTAAAGGTAAAGCTAAATCTAGAGTCATCAAAGTGGTCATATCCTATTTGAGAACATATTTCATATAGGACACTAGCATAGAGCTTAGACACTAGTTTTGATGAACATGTCCCAAGATGATGCAACTATCCAGAGAGTCAGAGGCACTAAATCTAGAATCTAAAGACTGATCTAGAACTATCTTCCTACCTGCTTCCTAGTTGTACTAGATCTATCATTATATCAATATAAAAAATGAATAATTACTCTCTTATTTGTCATTTATATATCTAACATAGTTTTACTTTACATTAATATCCTATCTCAATATTATAAATTTAGCATATGGTACATTTGAGTTTAACACATTAATTGGCTTGCTGTAGATTTGATATTCACCCTTGTGCCCTATCATTTATACATACTTAACCCTTTTACCTAAGTAGGATAACCTATTATCCAAATTAGGGTTAAAACACTTTATAAATAAATAATAAGGTGGGGTTACAATGTGTCATAAGACACACAATTTTATCCTCCCCAAACTGCCAAAATCATAGACCATGATGTATCCACTATGTTCAAACTGCCACTTAGAATTGTGATCATGTGAACATGTTTGGGCCATGAAAATTAACCATATTATTCAATTTTTTTTTTTATGGATATCAATAATTTAATCATGGTGACATGGGTGGTATTTGGTGTAATACTAGATAACCGTACAAAAAAGGGTACAATGCCTTTTCTAAGGGTCTATGAAACAAGCAAACTGCCCTGCAAAACAAACTTTGAAAATTAACCATGAGTAAAATGTAGGAACAAAAATTATAAAACATGTGGAATTAGGTCCAAAACATTTCTAATTTTATTATAAAATTAAAAATTTCCACATTTATGTCTCATTTTTCATGCTAAAAATTTATGGGAAGTTGATCAATTTTCTTAAGGAGTTCTAGGTAGAGTTGGGAGTTTGACTTCAAAAAATTTGTGTCTTAATTTATATGAATCCAAAAATTAATCTATAAATTTCTATGGATTCTTGAAAGAGTCTAGTTAATTAATAAATTGTTTTTGGAAAGTTTAGGTAACTTCTATCATGCATAAAATTTACAAAGCTAGAATTTCCTCTTTAAGGCCTTAAGCTAAGTAAGGGTTTTACAAAAATTTTATGTGAATAACGAACTAGTATTATATTATGAATAAATAAATATGTATTTTGAGATATCAAAAACATAAGTACACTTTGATTTTTACAATTAAATTCATTCTTTCCATATATTCCAATATGATTTTTTTTGAAGAGAGTGCAAGAGAGAGAAAGTCTTCACACTTAATTCCAATGCCAATTACCATTTTTATTCCACTTTAAACACAAATAAGTAATTAAAAGTATCCTAATTAATATTTATAAGTGTTATAAGGCTTCAATACCACCCAAGATAGATATTACAATCCTTTTTCAAGTCCTTCCAAGTTATAAAAATCTAAAACTTGCAAAATATACCCTTAAGCCAACCAAATGAAGTGCTTGCCTTACATCCATTTTCCATCATTAGGAAATTTTGATACGCACCCCAAAGCCTAGGACTCATAGCTATGAGCATAGTGAACACAAAAGGTATGTCGTAGGTTAAGGTTATCAAGACAAGGTTTGTTTGGTGGCTAGAACACTGAACTAACTACTGAACTTAGAGGATAACAAACACATCTTATACTAGAGGCCTCCAAAACCCAATAAAAAAAATTAAAGAACATAAAAAATGATACATAAATAAATAATATCAAGGAAGCCACAAGATTATTCCAACAAAATATGGCTCACTAAGGGAGAAAGACAACATGAGGATGCCTCTCATGGCTATGAAAGGACCTTATCCCAATCAACCATGCCAAATATCCACATAGGAGGGAATGGGAACCCAGTTACACTAGCCACTATCAATATGGAAAAAAGAACCATGTAGGAAGGCATGGGAACCCAAATCCAATAGCCACTACTACAATGCAAAATAAGGCAAAAATAAAATAATAATCTAAGATAAAATGGATAAGCTAACAACACAAAATGAAACAAGAAATGGATTTTAAAACTAACCAATAAAAATATGAGGGATGGTTCATCTAAAAATCCCAAGTTGGAAATAAAATCCACATGGCGGCCATAGTTAGAACCATTGCAAGCAAAGGTGAAAAGAAAGTAGGCCAAGTGGCCTTAAACCTATTGAAACTAATAAAACAAAGGGGGAAAATATTATCTTTCAAATTAATACATTCATAACACATTATCAAAGACATGTTAGCCTATCATGGGTTATTTACTTGATTCAACACAAAATAATTTGATTTTCATAATGGTTTAGTTAGTTCACTTCTTCACAAGGCAAGGTCTCTTCCTCCCTCCCTTAGCTTCTCCTTCTATATTCTAGGTCTCCTCCCACTTCTCAAATTGAGAAAGTAAAAAATGTTCTCCAAAGAATTCATTCATTCATCACATAATAAAATCACTCAATTTCATTGGTCAATGGGTAGGCGACATGTGTCTATTCCCATTACTTGGCTACTGGGTGAAAATTCCACAAAAGCATTAACTCCTCTTATAATCCCATGTGGGAAAGAAAGATAAGTCCATACCTCTTCAATGATCCCACTATCCCATGCTATAAATTAGCATATGGGCTAACCCAAAATCCTTATTTGGCTCTTATAAAGAATCTCAAACATCACTATTGGTCACAAGACTCTAAAATCAACATAAAACATCATAAAATCACTTTATGTCACCCCAAAAGTTAGATTATCAATTATTTTAGATTTTTAATAATGGTGATAATAATTTGGATCACTCTTTAACCTTAAGACCTTATATATGTTTAAAAATATATATAAGGTATGGTTAAAGAGGGCAAAAATATTGTCAAAGGGGTGAATAGTGTTAAGAGGGCAAGAAGGTCCACAACTTATGACTAGGTCCACATAAAACACTATAATTGGGTTAGGATTTAAGGAAATCAAGTAATCATAAAAACACTATACCAATGATGCACTAATGCTCAACATAGTTCCAGTTCCCCTATTGTACTCAGATATTATTTTCACATGAATTCACACATAAAATGCACTACCTTATATAGTCAAAGTTATAAAATGTAAAAAGTATAAGTAATATCAATCCACATAGAATGTATACAAAAATATCCAAGGAATATGATCTCGATGGTAATATAATTATTCCAATTATATAAACATCGATATAATCAATCACATTCTAAATAAAAACTAGTTCTATTAGTAAGGTAATTTAATGCAAATTCCAATAAATAATTGGAATCATTTATTACTAGCATCTGAATCAAACTGTACAATCCACTATCTCATTGTAATGTAATAATCATAAAATTAAAATAAAATTAAGTGTCTCATGTCTCAATAATATAAGGAGCATGTCATATCAGGATGTGTGTATAATAACAAGATTTCCAAAATAAATCCATTTAAAAATAGGCGTCTCATACCCACCACCACCATAGTTGGTTATGGCACCTATTAAAGATCACCATAAATATAAAATTATGGCACCTAATCTAATCCACTATTATATTATGGTTTTTATTGTTTACCATATTTATTTATTATGGGATTTTCCCCTTAATTTGAGTTTTCCTACTTTCATGAAGAAGCTTGATGATGTGTGCAAGTTGGATAGGTGACTAGGAAGTAACTCCCTTAACTAGTTATTATGGGTATAGGAGTTACTCCTATATTCTTATCCCTATTGACCAAATTTTATGGAGTCACTATTATATTCAAGGGTCTATTGACCATCTTTTTTGGAGGATTTAATCAACACTATCCTATTTGTACTTATCATATTTGAGAGCTTTATTAATGGAAGTTTGGATTTTGGATCCTATCTTGTCTTGTGAAATATTATCAATTTATTATTTCATTTTTATTTTATATACTCTATGGTATGAACATACCTCATTCATGTAATCACTCAACTTGTGTATTAAATGTATTTAAGACCTAGATTTAACCCCAATATGGTGTCAGATCAACCCTGATAATCATGTCTTATTTTACATTGTAAAATTTCTTTTGAAATATTGAAATTATTTGAATATATTGAGAGGTAATTTTTAGAGGGTTTTAAAAAATAATTAAGGTGTTTTTTGATATCTCAAAAACCTTGATATTTGGTAAAAATGGTCAAAAAAAATTATAAAGGGTCTTTTTTTATTAAAATCTTGAGTTTTATTAGTGTTATCTTGGACTATTTAGAGAATTACTATTATTGGTGGTGGAATTAGGGTTTTTTGGTAAATAAGATTATCACAAACTTTCTCAACTTGCCTTTAGTTACATGACACTCATGGCCTATTAGTAAGCCTTTTACCTTGCTACTCACTTAGAAAGAGGTCTCAAAACTTGATCAAATATGGTATTCAACCCATTTAATCTCATAAATTATATTTTGGAGCTTAGATGTTATTTCGAATATAACCTAAGACTAGGGTTACATGGGAGCTTGCTCAGCTCATTGAGATCACCAAGATCCTTCAATTGCGCCTCTTAGGCTTGCCTTCCTTTTGAATGGGCTACATCTCATTTTTTATAGTGGTATTTAAAAACCATTATTTAAATAATCTATTATAGCTCTACTATTTCATGACTGAGTCTCTTGGTGAACTGCAAATACCTTATTGAGGAGTCATGACCTATGACTCTAGTCTAGTTGTCTTCCTAGACCTACTAATTCTCCACTTAACCCCTTTGGGCCATCACCCAATTCAGTAAAGTTTTTTTGGGTGAAAATACCACCTTTTATTACATGCAAATGGTTTCACTAACCACTTATAAATTTTTTGTGGTTTTTCCATTTTAGAGGGAATTTTTTAAAAGTACTCTTATTATAAACTTACTTTTACATTAATATCTTTTAACATCTTGAATTGATATTAACTTAATGTGTAAAGCATTTTATGATTTATAATAAAAAGAGGGACGATAATTATTTTTTAGGGTTTTAATATAGTTGGAGGGGGTCATATCATTTTTTGGTTATTTTTTTCATGAAAACAATACGTTATGGACATATTTTAAATGAAAGATAACCAATTATTTTATAAACTCTTTATTTTGTTTTTAGACAAAGATCTAAGGGTGAGGTCTAGTTTGACAAGTTGTCAAACACCCTCACATAAAAAATAGACATTTTTCTTCTTATTTATTGCCCACTATACTACTCTTAGATGTATTTTTAGATGAGGTTGATATCCTCACCTTATTTTGCAAGTCATGTCTTTTCTGATAGTTGCACTGGTTGATCAAAATGCATTCTCAAATGTGACCATCATCTTCTGAGTGTGCATTATTTGAAACATTTAAGGGGGTTCATGATTTCATTGTTAAAGGGGGTTTTAGTATGCTTGCTATGTCACTCTTTCCATTCTACTTGTAGTTTTGTTTCTATAACAACTTAAACTTACACTAATTTAAATTCATTTTTGCACTAATGGATTCAAATACAATTAATACACTAATTCCATTTAAATATTATGAATGGAAAATCAAAATTCAAACTATATTAAGGAGCAAGTGTTTACATTGTATGATAATGGGAAATGAAACTGAACCAGTATAGAAGAAAAAAAAGTTAAGTGGTACAACCATTGTCATGAAGCCTATGGGTTATTATGTATTATTGTGTCTCCCTATAATCTATTTCACTTACAACCTAATAAATCTCCCAATGAAGTGTGGAACATATTGGAAAATATTTTTGGGAAGCTGGATATGATGAGAGGTCATGAACTTGAAAATGAGTTTATCAACCTAAGTCCTAGCAACTTAAACACCCTTTAGTATTTCTTCACTAATTTCAAGTCTTTGAGATTATAGTTGAAATAATGTGGAATAGAGAAGAAATATGAACAACTTATTCTTTCTTTCTTTCTAAGTTAGGTCCTAACTACTCAGTCTTTATCTCTACTTTCCATGCCACTAAAAGTGCCCTAGGCACAACATGGAAAATATACTCTTTAGATGCCTTTGTTGCCGAATTAACTTGGGATTAAGACTAGTTAATACATATGGGAAAATTTAAGTACACAAAATCTCAAGGCCTAATTTTTGATAATGGGAAAGCAAAGACTTAAAAAAAAGATAAGAAGAATAAAGATCAAGAGATGAAAGAATCAAACTTTTCCAAAATAACCACTGAAACTTCTTCCAATGATAAACCTAAGAAAGAAAAGGTTACATGTGCCTATTTTAATAAAAATGGGCATCATGAACACAAGTTAATGAAGAAACAAATTAATCACCTAATTAACATTCTATAAAAAATAAAGGTGTTCATGAGTCTATCAAGCAAAATTCATCAACTCAATATTCTTCTAAGGCAAAAGGCAAAGGTAAAGAGAAAGAAAAGGGAAAGGTTCTTGTAGAAGTTTCAACTCCAACCTCTTCATGGCTTATTGAATCAAGTGCTTCCCACCACATGGTCTATTCACAACTTGATTTTTATTCTTTAGATCCTTGTAACATGTATTCTATCACTTTAGGTGATGATACTTCAATATAATTTGTAGGGAGAGGGTTTGTTGAAATGGATGGAGGACCATTCAGTAATGTTCTAAGTTTTCCATTATTTTAAACTAATCTCATATTAGTATACTAAATAACTCACATAAGTAAGGGCATGAGGGTAGAGTTTTCACCATATTTAGTCACAATTAGAGAGTTTTACCATGATTATATTATGGCAATGGATAGGGCATATCACTAAGCTAGGTTATATGCCTTATGACATTTTTCACTTGATTCTTATCTGACTACATTACTGAGTCATTTAGATGGAGTTAATAAAATTTGGCATGAGTGGTTTGGCCACCTCAACTACCACTACCTATAATAAATCAATAAGAATGGCATGGTCATAGGCTCACATTGAGTCCATTTATCTAAGGGTCTTTGTGAGTGTTGCACCCTTAGGAAGCATCCCAAAAAGAAATTTGACAAATTCAAAGCTTTGAGGGATTCACAGGCATTGAAATTTATTCACTGATGTATCTAAGAATTTTTCTAGTCTATATTTCATAAGGGCCAAGTATGTCCTTAGCTTAATTAATGACTTCTCAAGATACACATGGGTTCATTTCCTTAGTCAAGACTTCAAGGTTCATGCAAAGAAATAATCTAATAAATGCATCAAGGTTCTTTGAACTAACAATGGGGACGAGTATGTCATTATCAAGTTTGAGTAGTTTTTCATAGTAGAGGGGATTGATCTATAATGGACATTTTTGTATAGTCCTTAATAGAATGGTGTCATAAAATGTAAGAATTAGTACTTGAAAGAGATGAATAACTATATGATTCACTATAAGTCACTTACACCATAATATTAGGCTATATTAATAAATTGTTCTTACTATTTTTAGAATAAGGTTCCTCACAAATATTTGAAATGTATAACTCCCTTTGAAGCTTGGTAAAATAGGAGAACTTGCAGTTGAGCACTTTTGAGTTTTTGGATATCTAGCTATGGAATTAATATAAAATAATAATACAAGGCTATTAAACCTTAAAGTAAGCCTTTCATATTTGTAGGTTATCTAGATGTTGTCAAGACATACCACCTTATTCATTCGACCACATATTAGATATTTATCAAGAGAAGTTTTCAGTTTTAGGAGAGTCCCATAGAATAGATAATTGACACTTGTCCCACTTCATTGAAATTATTTGGATTTAATTCAAACTATTTAGATTAGATTGAGCACATTCCAAAGGTTAATGACACTTTTTCTAGTTATGATAGTGATAGTAGTGATGGGGATTCATCTTCATCAACTTATAGCCACACTTTGAAGGATGATGTTTTTCTACCTAACTCATTCACTTCTAGTTCTCTTTGGGCTAGGAAAACACTACAAAGTACAAGTACATGGGTTGGGGATCCTTTAGATGTCAAGAAGACATGTTTAGAGTTTCAGTGTGGGCCACATGATTTTTATGACTTTGCCTTAGATCTACAGATTTTTTGAGGGGCATCATGTATTCTTGAGTGGGATTTTACCATGCATAAGGAGTATAACTACTTAATCAAGAATCATACTTGAGATTTGATACTTACTTCTAAGAGAAGAAAGATAGTTTGATGTAAATAGATATATTAGACTAAGTATGTAGTAGATGGGTTCATTGACAAGTTTAAGGTGTGATTGGTATCCAAGGGTTTATCTCAGGTGCCTGTCATCGATTACACAAAGACCTTTACACCAATCACCAAAATTGATGAGGCTACCAATTTCTTACTTTTATAGCCTCATCTATGCTTAGTCTATGTATTTTTCCATGCAAATCTCACAACTATCTGTCACTTATGAAAATTAATGAATGAAGTTATGGTTTTCTATGTACATTGATGTGTGTGTGTGTGTGTGTGTGTGTGTGTGTGTGTGTGTGTGTGTGTGTGTGTGTGTGTGTGTGTGTGTGTGTGTGTGTGTGTGTGTGTGTGTGTGTGTGTGTGTGTGTGTGTGTGTGTGTGTGTGTGTGTGTGTGTGTGTGTGTGTGTGTGTGTGTGTGTGTGCGTGTGCGTGTGTGCATGTGTGCGTGTGTGTGTGTGTGTGTGTGCGTGTGTGTGTGTGATGTTATGAATTATTTATGCTTATCCTTGATTAAATTGTATTGGTGTGGCTTTATCTAACAAAAAATTTTAAGGGTCATGAAAGGCTGTAAGATCTTTCTAAGCCATAGCTACTACAGGATGCTCATAGAAATTATAGGCCTCACCTATAGGTTTCTCATAGACACTACAAAGTGCCTACAACAATTGTAGGCTTCACCTATAGGTTTCCTATAGCCACTATAGAATGCCTATAATAATTGAAGGTTTCACCTACAGGTTGCCTCTAGCTACTGAAGAATGCATGTAGCCACTATGCAAAATAGAGTCATTATTGAGGAGATCTTGTAGACACATCTAGCTATCTTGGGAGAACAAATAGATGATTTAGAAGAATCATAGTTGTTTTATAGATTCCCTACATGTAAGGAGACATTAGATGTGCTACCAAATATGGGAAAGATAAGGATAATGAAAAAAGACAAAAGGAAATAAAACCACAAAATAGTATGCCTTGTCTCTAACCCAGTCAAACCTAAAATAAGTAACTTAGATTAAGAACAAATTGAAGGTTAACTAGGGTAGTTTCTAAGTATTTGTATTTTTTCCTAGTTTAGTGTTTTTGGTTAAGAGTTAGTAAACTACCTTCTATATTTAAAGGTAGAACCTAAATCAGACTAGGAGTTAGATAATTTTGAGAAGGTAATAGCAATTTTTTTGAACTATAGCATTTGTATTTAGAATTGAGTAATGATAAAGTTGAATTTGTAAGAAGTTTGTGAATTATCTCAGAGAGGGATTGGAGCACAATTTTGAATGAGGAAGGGCCCCCTTAGAATGATCTATTATGAAGATCTTGACCCTCTTTAATTATTAGTGTGTTGTGTATGTTGATTTTACTATTAAGTTTGATTATATAAGTGTGATGCATGTATGATACATAAGTATGGAATAGTTCTATAATTTTGTCATAGTAGTTTCATAATATATCTATCTATTAGATTCAACATAAATTCATTGTACTACAATTGGAAAAGCAATTTGATTTCTAATTCAGTAATGCACATATAGTGCTGACACTCTTAAAAATCTTATGCACCCTAGGTTGCTAATTAATATTTAATCATACTAGTGAATTTAGTAATCATTGGGTAATTAGTCTACAAAACATTTTGGCATCATTACTAGGGAGGGTGTCAATTGATGTTTCTAAAATCAATCATTAAAGTTTTTTGGTTAATGCACTATTCTACCTAGTTGATAAAGTTGAGTGAGGACACTACGGTGTCTTATGCTAGATTTCTAAGTTCCTAGACATATAGTTCTAGTTGGGCAAGTTGAGTGAGGGCACTACAGTGTCTTATGTCAGATGTCTAAGTTTATAAAATTAAATAGTGTATAAGTTACTTAATTGATGTTTATAGAATTTATTTATTGCAAAAGTGATTTATTTTTGGCAAAGTGTTCTTTTAATTTTCTTACTTTATAGAATAAATTTTCTTGATTTTAGTAGATAATCTTTATTACTTTCTAGAAGTAGAATTTCAATTTCTATTATTTTGATTTTAAAATTTCTTTATTCCTACATTATTTTAAAAAAATGATTTGAAATAACCCCTTGAACACATGAAAATTAAAAAAATAACTAACTCTATGCAGGAAAGGATAGGATAGTTGAAAGAGTGGCATAACATGAATGCAAGAGAAAGATATTCTCGAGGGAGATTCCTACCAAACAAGTCACAAGTTGTTGCTAGGAAAAAACCATAAATACTTGTAAGAACTAAGAATCTTTTTGAAGAATATACCATAAGTCAGAAGGATCTTGAAGAAGAGAACAATACAAATCAAAGGAGGAAGCTTGTAGAAGAAGCATTATTGGCTCTAAGAAAGGAAACATAAGTAGAAGAAGCATTAGTTGAGCTAGGAAGAAGAAATGATGTAGAGGAACTACACGAACTAGACACTCCAGATAGTAACATATTTATAACATTTTAACAAGGTTTTCTTGATCAAATCAAAGGAAGTTTAGGAGAATATTTAGACCCTTCATCCAGTAAAAAGACTAAGGATCAATAGATAAAAACTTATTATCATGCTGACCAAGGGATTGGAATAGATTTTAAGGATGAGATCATGAATACCTTTGGTATATATTTCATAATAAGATCCATCATGAGCAAATAAGGAGACTTTATGGAGGACAATGGGACTCTAGACATAGTTACTTTTTAATTTTATATTTGAGATGCAACAGGCATAACACAAATGAAAAACATTCTACCCTCAGCCTTGCCTAATTTTAGAGGTACATTATCAAAAGACTCAGACACATTCTTGTTTGAATTTGATATCCTCTATATAAGCTATCACTATATGTAGGATACAAAAAAACTGTAACTTTTTCTAGCTTCTCTCAAAGACTCAGTACTTCACTGGTTTATGGGATTGGGTAGTAATTCAGTCCACACTTGGGAAGACATAAAAAATAAAATTTTGGCCAAGTATCAGGAATATGGAAGAGGAATAAGCTATATAAAAAATGACACCTTTAGGATGAATCAAGAGGGGAATTAATCCTTAGAGGACTATGTTAAATGGTTCACGTTTAGTGTATAAAAATTCAAGCAAAGTGCACTTGGAGAAGAACTTTTGAAACTCATATTCCTGAAAGGAGTCTAAGAAGATTGTTTGGAATCCTTGGACCTAATGAGTGGAGGGGATATTTCTCAGCTACCATTCTTAGATATTAAAGAGCTAAGTAATAATTATTCTATATCTACCATAAACAAAGTTAGGGGCAACAAGCTCCCATTGGTAGCTACAAATAGCCTATCAAAAACTAAGGTTAGTAACCTATTATGAGACATGAAATGGGATATCATTAGGCATTTATCAACCAAACTAGATAGCTTGCACTCAAGACAAAATCAAGAAAATTTGGATCAAGGCTTGACCATTTACTATCTAGACTGTAATAAAAAAAAGATAATTATAGATGTCATGAGGTTTAGGCTAAATTATCTCACATCATAGCTAAAGAACTAGAAATAATAGAGATACATGTTGTAAGAAGAGATAGTGACCAAGTTTTCTATGTTGCATAAAGAAGGCCATGGGTTCAATAACCACCCTATCAAGGTATGGGACAAAATACACCTTTTGAAAATTCCACCTCCTTTAATTCACAATTTGAAAATGCTACTTCCATTTGGACTAATCCTTGGATGAACATTCTACCTCTTAATTCTAGCTAACAATCACCTCAAGCAAGCTACCCCACTGGCTCTTGATAGCCTCCACAAAATATATCCGCATCTTTGATGAGAGCTTGGCAACCACCCCAAGTCCCACCCTTCACAAACTAATGGTAACAGCTTTAGAGACCTAACCAGCCATGGGGAAGCACTCCAGGAGGATTTCCTCCATAATAGAAAAAAAACCTCCTAATCTTATGCCAAATACACAAGCTACACCTAATCCTAACCAAATACCTACCCAACCCATACAAAATATTGTAAATAAGCTAGTGTAATCCACATTTAGTATTGAGCCTATTCAATACCTGGTATACATGGTGAACATCAATGAAGTTCACCTCCATTCAGGAAAGTTATACCACCCCAACACCACCCATAATAAGGGAGTTAGATGATGAAACCCTAGAAGAACATACCAACCCACCTCTATCACCTCAAGAACTCTCTAAACTAACAAATAAAGTTATTGATGAAATAGCCCCTCTATTTCTAAAATGTTTTAAACTTCAATGATATACAATTAAACCTAAGTTTGATTTCATGAGATAACTTAAGAACCTTTGTGTCAAAATCCCTCTATTTTAGGCCATCAAGGATATACCCATATATTCCAAATATATTAGAGACATCTATTTATGAAAACCAAGAAAGAAGAAAAAAGTTCCCAATACTATGCATTTGATTGGTTAGCCAACATACATCATGCTAGGGAACACCCTACCAAGGAAATATTCAGATCTAGGATGCTCGGTAGTAACAGTCTAGATCCATGACCAACAACTATCCAAAACATTGATATACTTGGGGACTAAAATAAATATAATGACAACTAAAACTATGCACAAAATACAACTAAATAATATTCATCACACATCTACACTGCTACAAATGGATGATAGGTCTATAGTCAGACCAGAGGGAATCATTAAAGATCTTGTCATCACTATAGATTCTTAGGAGTATCTTACATATTTCATTATGCTGTAGCCTAAGTCTAAAATGGGTGGATACCCCCTTATCTTAGGACAACCTTGGCTTACCACAACTAATGCCTTCATCGACTATAAAATAGGTAATATGATGATATCTAATGGATACCACACTAAGTGGTTGGTTTTTTTATCCCCTAACACAATTGGTTTTTACACTAGAGCCTATATTATGGGCTAAAGAAAATGAGGTATATCAACCTTCCTTGTTTCCTTTATTTACCATAGATCATGCATGCATATTGGCTAATCAAGAGGAAGATACCATTATCTCCAATATTCTTTAGCATAATTACCAAACTCCTTTTATAGATCTCAACCACTTATAATGTATTGACTGTCCATTTTATAGCTTTTAAGAATTAGATAATTTTGATGCATCTGTATTAAAAAATATTCCACCATTTACTACCTCATAGCTACAACCAAACTAGATTCATTAACAATATGGAAATAATGAAAGCACTCTCACAATAAATTGAAATCTCTCTAGGAAATACATTGCTTATTAATAGCAAGTTGAAGTTAAATGAGGAAAAGTGCCTAGTTAGCATGTTGCATGCAAACCAATGTACTTTTGCATGGGATTATGAGGATATGTAAGGAATCAGCTTAGAAATATTAAAACATCATATCTACATCAAATAAGAGTGCCAACCAATCAGACATCCATAACATAGGATAAATCTATCTATTCGAGAAATAGTCAAAAGGGAATTACAAAAACTTTTCACTGATGGATTTATATATCCCATCTTAAAAAACTAATGGGTGTCACCTTCGGTAATTATACCAAATAAAAATGGAGAAGGGCGTGTATGCATTGATTATAGGGAACTCAACATAGCAATCAAGAAGGATCACTTTCCTCTACCTTTATTGATAAAGTGTTGGACACACTAGCATGGAAGAAATGTTTTAAATTTTTGGATGGATTTAGTGGTTACAACTAGATTAGAATTGCTCCTGAAGACCAAGAAAAGAACACCTTTACTTGTCTCTATAGTACTTGTGCTTATGATGTATTACCCTTTGGGCTATGTAACACTCTGATAACATTTCAGAGGGTTATCTTGAGTATCTTTGCAGATATGGCTAATGAATGTGTAATAACATATATGGATGACTTAACTATCTATGGAGAGAGATTTGATACATGCCTCAAAACCTTGGAAAAAGTGATGCAATGCTTTCAAGAGCACCATCTGTCTTTTAGCCACAATAAATGTTACATGCTTATGATAAAAGGTATTGTCTTAGGCTACCACATATCTACTAAAGGAATTAATGTTGACCTTAAAAAAATCATCATCATCAAAAACCTACCTATTCCTCAAAAATAAAAATATTTTAGGAGTTTTTAGGACATGTTGGTTACTACAAGAGATTCATCAACAATTTTAGTAAAGCAACAACACCATTGTTTACCCTTCTAACTAAAGATATTGAATTTGTCTAGATTCTTGCTTGTGATACAACCTTCAAACAATTGAAGGAATTATTAACCACCATCCCTATTCTATGTGGTCCTAATTGGAAGCTTCCATTCCACATTCACATAGATGCTTCATATACTACCCTTAGAGCTATGCTCGGCCAAAATTAGGAAGCACTAAATTATGCCATCTATTTTGTAAGCAAAAACCTATATGTAACATAAGAAAATTACATAATTATTGAAAAAGAGTTCTTGGTGGTAGTTTATGATATCAACAAGTTCCATCACTACATCACTAGGTATCAAGTCTTTGTTCATACAAACCATGCATCCATTTGGTACCTTATGAACAAAACATCTATTCTAGCTAGAGTGATAAGATGGCTACTCTTATTACAAATATTTGATATCACCATTATAGATAAGATTAGTAGGGATAATGTAGTGGCTAACTTTTTATCATATTTGCAAACCCTTAAAGAGGATACCATAGTAGATGACTCATTTCTAGATGAGCACCTATTTTCTCTCACCCTTACTATACCCTAGTATGTTGATATTACTAATTACCTTGTAACATGGTTACTTCCAGAACACTTCCTCCCCAAATAAAGGCAAGAATTGATTCACAAAAGTGATGATATTCTTGGTTTCCTAGATTCCTTTTTTATATTGAGCTTGACTCTATCATTAGAAGATGTATTAGAGAAGATGAAGTTCCATATATCCTCAAAGTCTACCATGATGAACCCTATGGAGGATACTTTGTAGCCAAGTGTATAATAGTCAAAAATTTTAATACAAGATACTATTGGCCCTCATTTCATAAATATGAAATAATATATACTACTCATTATGACAAATGTTAGCATATGGGGAGACCCACACATTTAGATAAAATGCCTATATAGTCCCAGATGGTGCTTGAACCATATGAAAAGTGAGGCCTAGAATTTATAAGACCTTTTGATCCAAAATCCAATAATAAGGAGTACATCCTTGTCTATACTAATTATGTCACTAAATGGGTGGAAGTAAAGGATTTTACACATGCCAAGGATGAGAATGTGGTAGCTTTCCTCTATGAAGAAATATTTACTAGATATGGTGTGCCACGTGAAATAGTCATTAATCAGGGACACCAATTCACTGCTAATGTAATTACTAACTTAGTCCAATAATATGAGATTAGGCATAAGAAATCAACTTCATATCATCCATAGTCCAATGGAAAAGTATAAGTCAACAATAGGGAGTTAGAAAATATTTTGATAAAGAATGTTAGTCTGTCTTGTAAATATTGGGAGGCTAGGCTTCTTGAATCTATGTGGACTTATCAAATCACATGAAAGACCACTAAAATATTCACTCCTTATGAGTTGGTCTATGGAAACAAACCTATCTTACCAATTGAATTTGAGCATAAGACCTTATGGACAACACTAAAACTTGGGATGGATATATCTAAAGCCCAGAAAGAAAGGCTTTTGCAGTTGAATGCCTTATATGAATATAGACAATAGGAATTATAGAACACAGAGCTTGTACAATAGTAGAAAATTGGATGGCATGATAAGTTCATTAATATTAGATAATTCCATACAAGAGATTGGGCCCTTCTTTTTGAATCCAAATAAAAGGACCACAAGGGTAAACTCTAGACTAGATGGCTTGGTCATTTTGAGATTGAGCATGTTTTTGAAAATGGAGTAGTTCAACTTTAAACCATGGATCTAAAGAGATTTTATCTATTAGTCGATGGACATAGATTCAAGTTGTACAAAAATCCACATATTCAAGAAGAATTTACCAGTCACATATGCCAATAGTTACAAGATGGATATAATGATGTCTTGGATATGCATGTTGCCTCACCAAAAAATGAGAGAACTAGTCCACACTTAGATGAAGGAGAAGAGGACATCCTTGCCCTCCTCTGGCATGATAAATGAGATCTTCACCTAGTCCTTGACAAGTCACATTTCTAGGTGACTTATCTAGGACCCTGAATAAACATTCTCCTATAAACAATAGTTATAGTAAAAAATTAAAAAAAAAAAAAAAAAAAAAAAAAAATCCAATAATGAAAACCCATTTTTGGGTGTTGTTGGCATCTTTTGGGTAGAAAACCAACCTGCTGGCTACCTAGATTTGTAAAAAGGGCCTAAGTAGAAAACTAGCTTTCTAGCTATTTAGGGGTAAAAACAAAAAGAAAAAAGAAAAATGGAAAGTGAAAAAAGATGTAGAGAAAGGCAATCCCACCAATCCCAATTATTCATGTCAACACAAGTTTTCTCTAGTTTTTATGGGCATTTCTATCACTGATACGAGCACCTTCTATATAGTTGGCCATCACTTTACAACTTGCTATGGCAACTTATATAACTACTACAAGTACCCTCTCATGCCTATTCTCACCTTTCTATAGAGCATGCAAGATATATCCTCCTACAACTCTCACATATGGCTTGGCTATTAGATTTTGGGAATTACATGAAAGTAATTAGACAAACTCATGGAAGAATGAAGGAGGATTAGGGTAGAAAATGTCATATCTATTGCCTAAAACTACCCATGAATACCAAGCTATAGAGACATAAAAAATCATATAACTTCCCTTTCGATGTGGAAGTATTGTAGACTAGAATTTATGCCTACAAGAACACTCATGATTCATTTTAAGTTCTAGTCATTTTATGAAGATCATTTCATTATGTTGACCAATGAGATCTCAGATTTCTTTGGCACATAGGCTCCATGTTTGAAGACCCTATTGATTAATACAACTAAGCTCACTAGGCATAAAACCTCTAGGGCATAAACAACATCCAGACACTTATCAACCAACTCATGTAGATGAAAGTCACTAGGTAGTAATTCCTTTAGCTACCTACTTAAGATATTCTAGCCCATCACTTAGGTCACTCAAATTTTCAATTTCCACCTTGTGGTATGATAGTAATAATTTATCCTCCAAGTCTTGGACCCTTATTTGATACATGTTATCCTACATCACATGCACATGAGCTATAGGCATCATCAATGCCTAACCACTAGTGATCTCCCAATCACTTCACAAAGGGCCCACTTTACTCTAATTCCAACTACCAATCCAATCATTATACTTGTTAGTCATTTACATGCAAATATTTGCATGCTAACACATGTGTGACTCCCTAGGTGTCATATCTAAAACACCATTATTAAAAGGTACATCATATCTTTCATCATTGAAACTATCTTCATTACTCTAATATAATATGTGTGGTATTAATAAAACATATTTAATTATGATTTTAGTCATTCATTCAAAAATTATATCACATCATCTCTAAACCCACACTTTCTATTCCTTATGATAACCTATCTTATCCCATACTTCCTACTCATTCCATGTCACCTGAGGACAGGTGACAACTTATGTGGGGGAGAATGCTATGGGTTAAAACCTCATGCATCACAAGAACCCTTGAGACACCATATTTTTCAACTTTTAACCTCACATCTACCATTATTGAGCCAAAACCTACAATCTACAACTTCACATCCACCATTATTGAGCCAAACCCTGTAACCTCCAAACCCCACATCTACCATTATAGAACAAACCTACTATAGGTAGATTTACATAGATCCAAAGAGTTTGTAGTTGACTATTGGTTGAAGAGTCTACTAGAGAAGTTAAAATGGGAGGTTCAGTCATATAGAGAGAGCCCTTAGACCATAAGCACTTACAAGGAGACCAATTAAGTTGGGATGTCTTCCATAGAGCTAGTTGGACCACCTATTTTGAATGGTTGCAACATTTTTTAGAACTTATTACTAGGGATTTTTAAATTTATTTTGATGGAAAACAAGCCACTCTGTGGCATCAAATTTCTAGTTACTAAGACCTTGGTGAGCCAAAAAACTAGGCTACCAAGCATGGGGAAAATTAACAAGATAGACCCAATGGCCAAGAAGTTAGGCAATAGTTTTGCCAGGTAAATGAAAGATTAGTATTAAAAAAGGGAGATGTGGAAATACTTAGCCTACCTATAAAATGGAGAGAGAAAACATCATATATTATCAAGTACATGGCCTACGAGGGAATGTATTGCCTCATTTACACTCTCTAGTTCAAATTTTTAAATCATGTAAGACATAATAGAGTCATTAATATTCCCAATTTATTATAGAATATTTTGAAAATAATGTCTAAAAAATATCAAATGGGCA
This sequence comes from Torreya grandis, assembly GCA_037957365.1. Classification (NCBI taxonomy): domain Eukaryota; kingdom Viridiplantae; phylum Streptophyta; class Pinopsida; order Cupressales; family Taxaceae; genus Torreya; species Torreya grandis. Next base: position 1,156,520 of record JARHVA010002134.1, on the reverse strand, counting down.
CTAAAACAACCCTATTTTACCACTACTCAATATGGCTCTTAATTAAACAAGGAGTAGCTTCTATCAGACCTTACCTCACTTGGGAGCAATTTTTGGCCCTAGAAAATATTACACCCTAGCAAGAAGAGTAACCCAAACAAAATATTCAAGAAGATGTTAAGGGCACTAGTGTTACTAGTCAACCTATAGCCATTGAAGGTCCATCTGAGGTTACTATGGGAAAGAAGAAGAGGAGAAGACTAGTTTTATTCTTTTTGACATAGAGGAAGAAAGCCCACAATAACATGTCCCTTCTCCCATTATGTCCTCACCTCAGATTTATTCCTCCACACTATCTCTTACTAGACAAGAATAAGTTCCCCTATCAAATGACGTGAAAGAAAAACAAACTCCATTAGTCACCCCTCCTACAAGGAAAATGAAAACCAAGGGGAAGAAACCCATGGTGTCAAAAAGAAGGATACCTCTTAGGAGATCTCAAAGGATGATGAAGCAAAAGACCACTATAGCCTCCTTAACCATAGCTATCAATGATGATGAATAACCAAGGAAAGAGCTTAGGCTTAATAAAACCCTTGATGGATTTGAAATAGAGAAATGGTCTATTGTTGAAGGATCTACTATGGAAAAAGAAGAAGAATGGTCACCTCTTCCATCTAGATTCATTGAGGAGGACATTGATCTCATCAAAAACATTAGATACACAGAGGAGGAATTGAGAGAGCTAGATAAACATGTAGGAGGAGAAGAATTGGTTGAAAAAGAGGTTATGGAAAAATGAAGAGAACAAGAAAAAATTTCTCATGATCAAGAGTTACAAACATTATAAAAATCTATGGAGGAAATATATAGACTCAAAAATGAGATAATAGAACTGAAAGGAAAATGAGGCATTGAAACACATTTGGGAGCAATAGAGTTTGTATAACCCTCTAGGGATAAAGAGAAGATAGTGGAGAAACCTAAAACACCCTCATCCACCTTGGCCATAGAAACCCTTGTAATAGAGTATACTATAGCTTTGATACTCTTCTATCAGGGATTTACTCCTCCATTGCCGACTACACCAATACCTACTATAAAATAAGTTATTGATGTGGATTTTTCAGCCACCACTCTAGTAGAGACTGATGATCTTTTAATTTTTTTGAAGGAAAAATTTAGTAATAATAGATCTTACCATAAAGAATTAATATAAAGATTAAAGGGATATGTTGAATCAAAAGAACAACATGATGAATTATAATAAAAATTGGAATTTGCTGAAATTAGGATCAGATATCTGAAGGAAAAGATTGGAAAACTGCATGAAACTAATAAAATATTGATGGAGTGTAGACCCCCTTCTATGTTGTATGTTGTATACTTGGAAGAAAAATTGTTGAAATTTAGGTATGATAGGATTTATAATGATCAATCCTATATGGTCTGTGACCCAATACCTTTCTTTAATGAGTATAGACATGTTAATCCTAATATTGAAGCCTAGCTAAGTGAATTCTACATTCACCAATATGTTGTTCGTAGTGATATAGAATGGAATCCCAACATCTATTTGGGGGATGTCCTATTAAATTCATTTTATTCATATGTTTTGAATGCAATTAAAAGAAGAAAATAAATGGAAGAATATCAAGAAAAGGAGAAAGAAGCCACCCTGATGATCAGGGGTGAATCCAAAGATTTAGTTGCTTTAGTGGAAGAATGGATCTCATTTATGAACACAAATGCTCCATAGGAATGGGTTATCAAAAAGCAGGTGGAAGTCTAGGCCAACTATTTGAGTTTCATGGAAGGAAATAGAAGGTAAATTTTTGTTGCCTACTCTCACAGATGGGTAAAACTCTCAGATGCCTTGAAAAAGAAGGAACTGTACTCCCCTCAAAACCTTAGGGAGGCCATCTATAGAGTATATTTATACATTGAACTTATCAGGAAGTGGAGAATACAATGGTTGATATTGATGTTTTAACCTCCTATATTTTGGTTCCCAATTCCTAATATGGAAGGAAATGTTATATCTAAAAGAGAGGTAGAGAAGAAAAGATGGGAACACATTGAGAATGCTAAAGATTTTTACATCTTGGAAGGGTCAAGTTGTCTTAAACCCTTAAAATTTAGAAAATTTTATGGTTTTAGAATGCAACAAGGCTTTCTCTAGGTCGAACAATAGGGGGAGTGATAAGGTCACTAATTGATTACTTTTATAGTCTAATCCATGCTTACTCTATGTCTTTTTCCATGTAAATCCCATAACTATCTATCATTTATGCAAATAAATGAATGAAGTTATGATTTTGTATGTGCATTGATGTGTGTGTGTGTGTGTGTGGATGTGTGTGTGTGTGTGTATGTGTGTGTTATATTATGAATTATTGATGATTTTCCTTGATTGAATTATCTTGGTATGAATTTATCTAATAAACATTTGAAGGGTCAAGAAAGGCTACAAGATCTTGCTAAGACATAGCTACTATAGGATACCTGTAACAATTATAGGCCTCACTTATAGGTTTCTTGTAGCCACTACAGAGTGCGTATAATAACTGTAAGATTAAATTATAGGTTTCCTAAAACCACTATAAAATTCTCACAATAACTAAAGGTTTCACCTATAGGTTCCCTGTAAGTACTGTAGAGTGCCTACAACCATTATGCAAAATAGAGTCAGTATTGAGGAGATCTTGTAGATGCATCCAACTATCTTGGGGGACTAAATGGATGATTGGGAAGAATCATAGTTTTATGGATTACCTACATGAAAGGAGACATTGGATGTGCTACCAAAGATGGGAAAGACAAGGATAATGAGAATGACAAAAGGAAATAAAACAACAAAATAGTATGCCTTGTCTCTAACCTAGACAAACTTAAAACAAGTAATTTTAGTTAATAACCACTTGAAGGTTGACTAGGGTAGTTTCTAAGCATTTATATTTTTTCTCAGTTTGGTGTTTTTGGTTAAGAGTCAATAAATTGCCTTCTATATTTAAAGGTAGAACCTAGATCAGACTAGGAGTTAGATAATTTTGAGAAAGTAATAGTAGAAGTTTTTTAACTATAGAATTTGTATTTAGTATTAAGTAATGAAAAAGTTAAATTTATAAAAAGTTTGTGAATTCTCTTAGAGAGGGATTGGAGCTCAGTTATAAACAAGGAAGGGCCCCCTCAGAATGAGCTTTTGTGAATATCCTAACCCTCTGTAATTATTAGTGTGTTTTGTAAGTTGATTTTAATATTAAGTTTGATTATATAAGTGTGATGCATGTCTTGTACATAAGTGTGGAATAGTTCTATAATTCTATCATAGTAGTTTCATAATATATCTATTTGGTAGATTCAACATAAATTAACTATACTAAAATTTGAAAAGCAACTTGATTTTTGAATCAGTAATGCATATATAGTGCTGACACTCTTGAAAAGCTTACACACACTAGGTTGATAATTAATGTTTAATCAGACTGATGAATATGGTAATCACTAGGTAATTAGTCTACACAATAAAAATGAACCCCATTTAACTCACACTTACTATTACCACATCTGATCATTAGGATGTTCATCATTTGTATGTGAAGACTACCCTTTTTCATGGTGATCTTGAGGAGGATATTTACATGGAGTATCCTCTAGGATTTATTGAGGATTCCTCCATATATATACTCTAAAAATACATCTATGGCCTCAAATAGAATCTTTAGGTTTGGTACACCAAGATGAATTTATTTCTTCTTTTAGTAGGATTCACTAGATACCATTTAGATCCAAACATCTCTCTTGTGGTAAGATGATTTTCTCTTTATTCTTGTTCTTTATGTTGATGATATTTTAATCATTAGTAGCTCTTCTTCATCCATTTTAGTGGTGAAAAGGGATCTTAAGGATAGATTTTCCATGATATACTTGGTCTTCTTACACTAATTCCTTAAGATTTATATTTCTTAGTCTGACTCAAGGATTACTCTTACACAACCTAAGTATGCTCTTAATCTACTTGTTCAGTTTTGCATGGCTGATTATAAGCCAACTCCAACTCCCTTACTATCTAGAGTCAAGATTGAGAAAGATTATGCTTTAACTTTGGTTGATGCTACTTTGTATTAATAACTTATGGGTAGCCTTATCTACTTGACACATACTAGACCTGAAATATCACATGTAATGGGCCTAATTTACATATTCATGTATGAACCCCTTGAGATACACTATAAAGTAACTAAGAGGATATTGAACTAAATTAAATTCACACATAGATTCAAGATTCACTATAGAGATGACACTAACATCAACTTGATTGGTTATACTAACTCAAACTGGGCTGGTGATATTTTGAATCATAAGTCTACTTTAGGTTATAGTTTTTCCATTGGTTATAGTTTGATTAATTGGTCAAGAAAGAAGCAAAATGTTCTTGCTTTATCATCTATTGGGGTAGAGTATAGTGGGTTTGTCAATTCTTACACTAAGGCCATTTGGATTTATGGGATTTTTATAAAGTTTGATATCCAATTTAGATGACCTACCATCATTTATTATGATAGCTAAAGTACCATTTATATTTGTGAGAATTTGGTCCAACATCAGTAGACCAAACATAAATATTCACATGGATTTCATTAAAAATATCATTAATTGGGACATCTTTGATATGATATATTACCAAATAGTAGATTAAGTTGTATATATCTTCACCAAAACTTTCATAGAGAGTAAGTATATACACATGGATTCACTAGATACCATTTAGATCCAAACATCTCTCTTGTGGTAAGATGATTTTCTCTTTATTCTTGTTCTTTATGTTGATGATATTTTAATCATTAGTAGCTCTTCTTCATCCATTTTAGTGGTGAAAAGGGATCTTAAGGATAGATTTTCCATGATATACTTGGTCTTCTTACACTAATTCCTTAAGATTTATATTTCTTAGTCTGACTCAAGGATTACTCTTACACAACCTAAGTATGCTCTTAATCTACTTGTTCAGTTTTGCATGGCTGATTATAAGCCAACTCCAACTCCCTTACTATCTAGAGTCAAGATTGAGAAAGATTATGCTTTAACTTTGGTTGATGCTACTTTGTATTAATAACTTATGGGTAGCCTTATCTACTTGACACATACTAGACCTGAAATATCACATGTAATGGGCCTAATTTACATATTCATGTATGAACCCCTTGAGATACACTATAAAGTAACTAAGAGGATATTGAACTAAATTAAATTCACACATAGATTCAAGATTCACTATAGAGATGACACTAACATCAACTTGATTGGTTATACTAACTCAAACTGGGCTGGTGATATTTTGAATCATAAGTCTACTTTAGGTTATAGTTTTTCCATTGGTTATAGTTTGATTAATTGGTCAAGAAAGAAGCAAAATGTTCTTGCTTTATCATCTATTGGGGTAGAGTATAGTGGGTTTGTCAATTCTTACACTAAGGCCATTTGGATTTATGGGATTTTTATAAAGTTTGATATCCAATTTAGATGACCTACCATCATTTATTATGATAGCTAAAGTACCATTTATATTTGTGAGAATTTGGTCCAACATCAGTAGACCAAACATAAATATTCACATGGATTTCATTAAAAATATCATTAATTGGGACATCTTTGATATGATATATTACCAAATAGTAGATTAAGTTGTATATATCTTCACCAAAACTTACAAGCTCTTCTTGAGGTTTAATACATTACAAAATCATCTTTTAGGGGGCCTTCTAGCCTCTTATTTTTGTCTCTTTTTTTGGGGAAGTTTTTCCTATGGGTTTTCCCTTTTTCTCTACTTTATGAGAGATTACTTTATATATGGGTACCTCATTAGGCATAGTTTTTGAGACCCCTTTTTTTACACTAACCACCTAAGTTATGCTTATGGGGGGGGGGTATTAGAGTAGGGGTTTTATTTTTTCCCATATTTAATTATTACATTATTTTTTCCTCATTTAGAGTTTTCTTACTTTAACGGATAACCTTGCTCATGTGTGTAAGTTGATTGAGTGACTAGGAAGTAACTCCTTTGATTGACTATTCTGGGTATGAGAGTTACTCCTCTATTATTGGCCCCATTGATAAAATTTTATGTAGGAAATACTATTATATTCTAGGGGTGTATTGACCAAATTTTTTGTAGGAGTTACACAACACTCTCCTATTTTTACTTATCATATTTGTGAGCTTTGTTAATAGAACTATGGATTTTGGCTCCTATCTTGTCTTGTGTAATATTCTTTCTTTGTTATTTCATTTTGCTTTTAGCTAGTCTATGGTATTCACCTAATTGGTTCATGTAATCATTAATATTGTGATTTTAATGTATCTATAACCTATATTAAACCTTAATATCCATAATATAAAGATAATCAATACACCCAATCAAGAGAATAATACAAAATAAATTATGATACAAATACATAATCTCTCTATATAACCAATTCAATGGAAAAAGATGTAATCTCTTAGAAAAAACATTCACATAAAAGAGTTATTGAAGGATAAAAAAAGTCTAAATATCATATAGTGCATCTTAAGGTAGTAGCTTAGACAATCCATAGTAAACACAAGTAGTTATGAAACACACATCACCAAGTTCTTGTTATTCCTAAAATAAGTCACTTATTTTTGTGGACAACATGTCGACCATTTCAATCCTGCAAGCCAAAATGGTCTCTTTCTTTCTCACAATGTTCTGAGTAGTCGAGTTATTCCATTGAACAAGCCTTTTCAGCTAAGGAAATCATAGGTTCAAAAGGCAGGCTTTCATAAGGAAAAACTCAAAACACTTAAGGAATTTCCTAAAAAATTGTAAAAATGGTTCAATGCCAAGGTTCAATCAAAGGTTCAATGATGGGGTTCTATAATATGGAATGAACCATTAAACCATTGAACTCTGCCTGCAAAAGGTTCAAAGAGTTCAAAGCTTCAACGTGTTCAAAGGGTTTAAAGATTCAAAGTTCAAAGTTTGAGCAAATGGTTCAAGGAGAATATTCTAGAAAAAGGTTCAACTAAATGGTACAAACAATTGGTTCAATGACACCTTGAAATCATAAATAAGACTAAGTCAATGTGGCTCTTTACAAAATATTGAACTGCCAAATTGTCGACCTGTTGAACTTTGAATTGTTGAACCTTGAACCATTAAACTCTAAAAGGTTCAAAGGGTTCAAGGTTAAAAGTGGTTTAAAGTGACGAGTGACACCCCCATGGATGTCAAATTTAGGGTAATGATATAACCATTGATTTTTGAATAACGTAGACCTGAGAAAAAATAAAGTGACTAGCTAAGGAAGGAGTTGAAGAAGCCAACAGAAGGTGAGAAGATAGCCTCAAGAGATCATATCACTAGGAAGAGATAAAATGTAGCAAGGAAAGAGGGAATGATACAGATAATCTAGAAATATCTATAGAAGAGTTATTCTAGTAGGTGGAGAAGTTTGCCAGATGGACCTCAGAGAGTGCAAGCATTCAATGGTGCGGCCTATTTTTCTTCATTGAGTAAAGGTGACTAGACAGCCGTGTAAATATCATAAAGAAGACCAAGTGACCCATGCTTTGGAGAAGACATTTGAGATGACTTATAACACCAAAAATTTAAGGCTAATAACCTGTTCTAGCATGGCCCCTTCATAGGATTTATAATGCATTCAATGTAACATAGGCCATTTCATGAAAATAAGCACCAAAGTCTTTCTTTATATGCTATATATTGTAATCTTTCAGTTTGTAGAAGGGGGATCTCTATTATTAGAAGGAAAAATCTACCCAAATTGAGAGGCATTCTTGAGAATTTGAGCTTAGACTGTTAATCATATTTTATCAAGTGAATGAGAAAGCAAGTGACCTTTCACACTATGTGTTGAAATAACTTGTCTTATCTAGAAAATTGTTCTTATGTCTTTTTCCTAAATACAGTCTTGTCCATTTAATCAAATAAGTAGAATAAGTGGAAATAATCTAAAAGATGTGCTGAAGTCAAATGTGGGAGACTTTGTGTTGCCATAATCATCTTCAGTCTATGTGTTTTGTGTTTCAAGATATTGGAGACTTTAAGCTCCCCTTATCCTTCGTAATATTTTACTCTATTGTAGTTTTTGGTGGAGACTTTTTGGTACAATTCATTCTATTATGTTACTTTATCCTAAATTAGTAGGAGAAACAATGAAAGACTTTGTGCTTTTGTAGGTTCTTGTGGATCCAGTTACTACACAAGAAAAATTCCTACTGTTTGCTGAACATCATTTCTGAAAGAAGAGAAATGCCTTCAATAATTACATAAGAATTATCCTTTATTTTGTGAACATCATCCCTGAAAAAAGAGAGATGGATGGTATGATTTCACCCATGAGTCTATTTTTAGCTTATATTAGTATATTATAGTTCATAGGGAACCTCCCCTTGCTGAGAGGAGAGATTTATCTCATTATGCTGTAGTAACCACACCCATTTTGCCATATAAATCTCATTGTGCTATGGTTTATATACCCATTTTGATGTTATTTAGTTGATGACAAAATATTCACCCAATAGTTTTTGGTGACTCTGCTAGGGAAGAACACATAATTTAAAGCCTCAAGCTTCAAACTGAAGCATTTCCAATTCTTTTCCATTCTACACTCTGGCAGATCCATGGTATACACAAAGTCAAAGAGCTCAAGGTATTTTTGATCCTGTGTTTGAGTTTGTGCAAAAAAATAATTTTGACCTTTCTTCTCCACAATGTCTCCTTTAGTGAACAAGGAGTTTTCCTCTTACAAATGTCAGGTCCCCAATACCTAGCAAAGCTTCTCTTTTCTCTGCTAGCAGAGCTTTGTCTATATGTACCCTACAGAGGTTTTTTATCCCTCCTTTAAATCATCATATCATGGAAGCCAAAGGCCCTTGTGGTAACACCTTTGGCCCTCTCAATCTAACCCCACCTTTACATGAACTATCTTGTAGTTCAAGAAAGAATTTTCCTAAGTTCTATGATGATGGGAGAGTTCATCCTGATTAGCATATTACAACTTTGTACATAGCCTGTGGTGTGATAGGCATTGAATTTGAAGATATAGTGGTCAAACTATTTGTGGAGACATTGTTAGGCACTGCCGCAGACTAGTTTTATCATCTACAAGCAACAATAGTAACTAACTAGAACACTCTCAAGGCTAAGTTTGAGGCTAGGTTCAAACCTGTAGAAGATGCACATGCCTTGTTAGCCTAGCTTATGCAAGTAAAGAAGGAGCCTCATGAACCCATGCGAGACTTCATTGCTAATTTTGACAAGTTGAGGAATAGGATTCCTATAATTACTCAGTTGACACCAAAAAATATTAAGTGCTTCTTCATCAATTCTCAGCTTCTTAAAGTGAGTTTCCTGTTAAGGTGGGCTGGCCACATAGATCTTACTATAGCTCATATTTTGGCCACTGAGGTTGAAGATTATCTTATCTTGGTAGGAAAGATAAGAAGAGATCTTAACAAAAATAAATCTCCTTCATCTTCTAAAAATTTCTCTACAGGCACCACTAATCCTATGGTGCAAAAGCTAGCAAATGAATTGCTAGCTCTAAAAAAGCAAATGACATAAGGGATGTCTACCCCTCCTTCTTATCAAGATATAACAAGAAGGATGTTTCCCAACTAGTCATATCAAGGCAATGTTACCAGAAATCAAGGGAAACCAAATCGTCTTCCTCCCCCATAGGGGAAACTTGCCATTAAAGCAACACCGACTAACTCAGTAGTTGGTTATCATGAAGCTAAACATGATTTCTCTTTCCAACTTGAGTTAGACCAAGAAGATGATGCTAATCTCTTTGCAGAAGGTGAAGAATAATTAGCTAGTGACTCCAACATTAGTTTCCTAAATTACAAAGATGAAGGTAGAAGTAAGAAAGAAGTGTTTGATGGATCATACGCTATTTTTACTAGGTCCCAAAACTAGTCAACTCAACAAGCTGATAAGGAAAAAATAGGGGAAGAATCTTGACTAGTAATTTCAATTGCTAAATGGGGGACTTCACTGCCTTTCCAACTAAAAGACCTGGTGATCAATAAAAAAGTAAGTACCTCAAACAACCCTACACCTTTTATTTTAATTTCTCAGACCAGTACCACACCCAATAAAACCCAAAATGATGGACTTCCTTCCTCTATTTCTAGTTAATTTTAGTTATTTGACATAATTGATCATACTAGGAAGACCAAGATCCAAATGTCTGAGTTTGAATACTTATAAGCCAACCCTAATTAGTTGGATAGGCTAGTTGAATCCATAAAAAATAGAACCATCCCTGCAGGACAAGAGGTTTCAAAGGTAACTCATGATCCCCTAAAGAATACATCTACCTGAAATAATCTTTTCATTGCTCCTCCTATTTCCCTAGGGAAGAAAGAACTTTTCTATGTTTCCCTGTTGATAAATGGTCATAAGCTAAACAATTGCATAATAGACTTTGATGCCTCTGATAATGTGATGCCCGCTAAGGTGGTAGACTCTCTCGATCTCACTTTGACTAAAAATTTTGGGATATGTTTCTCCATGGAAAACAAGCAAGTGCCACTTTTGGGATAGATCAAAGATGCCTAATTTACATTCATGGATTTCCTAGAAAAAAGGATTAAGATGATAGTCTTAGTGGCTGACGTTCCAGCTTCTTATGGCATTCTACTTGGATGAAATTTTGGTAAGGATGTTGGTAGAGAATTGAACATGGACTTGTCTGAGGTTAGGATACCTATCAAGGGCATCATGCAAAGGCTACTTCTTGAGAAGGAATCAAAATATATTGTCACCCAAACATCAGCCCCTGAAGCTCAAATTCTGTTTGAATCCTCAGGAATGGGTAACTACTTTTTGTCTACAAAAGATGTTTCTATTTCATCAGATGAAAGTTTTGTAAGTGACAATCCAAAAAATTTAGACAAGACCTCAGAAGAGTTGGTAGAGAACTTTTCAAATGAAAAAGGATCTTCCCTCTCTAATAAAGAAAATTCTAAAAGGAGATCAAATTCTAATGATGTTTGGATTCTAGAATTTGATGGTAGCAATTCTTCTATCAATTTTAGAGCTGGAATTGTATTAATATCTCTGTAAGGAGACATTTTCCCTTATTCGTATAAGTTGTAGTTCAACAATACCAACACCACCACTGAGTATGAATCTTTGTTGCTCAGATTAAAAGCTACTCAAGCTAAAAATGTTAAGCTTCTTCACGCTCAAGGAGATGATAAATTAGTGGTTTATTAGGTAAGGACCTGTATCAAACCAAGAACAAAATATTGTGACATTATCACAATTTGGTGTGGGAATGCCTTGAAAATTTTGAGGCTTTCATTATATCTATGGTGCCTAGAGAATTCAATGATCAAGCAAATTTCTTGGCCATCTCTACAACTCTCTGGTTCCTCATCAAGATTTTAAAGGGTATAAGTACACTATTGAACTGGTCTTTCAACTAAGTGTACTTGATAATTACAACCATTGGTAGGTGTTTAATGGTGATAACCAAATCATTTATTTTATAGAATAGATGGATAGCTTTGAGGAGATTTATTTTGAAGGTAATGAATCTTTGCCATAGGAATCAGCTCATAAAACAAATTTAAAAACTGATAAAGAGTTCTTTTAGCTCAAAGGGAATAAGAATCCCAAAGGGTTAGTTTCTCTTGAGAAGCTATTTGATAAGCATGATAGGTTTATCAAGAAGTGATAAATGGATTCAAGTTCCTCCAAAGATTTTGATCAAATAAATTTGAGTACAGAAGATAATCCCAAAATGGTCAACATTGGGAATTGTTGCATTCTTGATGAAAAACTCAAATTCATTACTCTACTTCACGATTATAGTGATGTTTTGGCATACTCTTATGATAATTTAAAATCTCTTAAGCCTAAATAAATTTGACTCAAAATTCCTCTCAAGATAGGGTCATTACCTCACAAGCAAAAATAAAGGTAGTACAACCCCAAGATATCAGGTACTATTCTTTCTGAGATCTAAAAAATGTTAAATGTGAGGATAATTTTTCCAATCCATCATTCCACCTGGATTATGAACATAGGACTTGTGAGAAAAAAAATGGAGAAATTCACCTCTGTGTTGATTTCAAAAATATAAATCAATCCTCTTTAAAAGACAACTACCCCCTGCCCATCATGGATCAGTTACTACTAATAGTGACTAGCTCAGAGATGTTATCCATGTTAGATAGTTTTTCAAGATATAATCAAGTGGAAGTTGGTGAAGTAGACCAACATAAGACCACTTTCACTACACTTTAGGGCACCTTTTCATATCACAAAATGCATTTTGGTTTGATCAATATTGATGCCACCTTCCAAAGAGTGATGGATCTTGCCTTCAAAAATGAAATGGGGAAGTTCATTGTGGTATATCTTGATGACTTGATAGTCTTTTTCAAACATCATCCTGATCATGTGCATCATTTACAACAAGTGCTAGAATGATGTTGACAAAATGGCATTTCTATCAATCCTAAGAAATCAATTTTTAGGGTTACAAAAGGGAAACTTCTCAGTCACACTATATCTTGAAAAGGCATAAAGATCGACCTAGAAAGAGTCAAATTCATCCAAGAGCTTGCTCTTCCTACCAGTAAGACTACATTCCATTCTTTCTTTGGAAAGGTGAATTTTATATGAAGGTTCATTCCTAAATTCATAGAGAAGACTCACCACATTATCAACATGATGAAGGGTAAAGCTACATTCCACTAGACTAAAGAAGGCAAGTCAACATTTCAAGATATCAAGGAAGCTATCACCCATGCCCCAATCTTGGTTTGTCCAAATTATACCAAAGACTTCATAATATATAGATATGCTTTTTAACACATTCTTTCATCCATTTTGGTTCAATAGAATAAAGAAGGTGTGGAGTCCCCCATATATTTCATGAGTTGTCCTCTCAAAGCTCATGAGCTAAAATATTCAAACATGGAGAAGCATGCTTATGCTATGGTTAAGGCAGTATAACACTTTCATTTTTACATCCTAAAATCACACACTATTGCTCTGATTCTTGATACAATAGTGAAGTCCATTCTAACTCAATAGGAGTTTGGAACTAAAAGGGGAAATTGGATTGCTAAAATCTAGGAGTTTGATCTTTTTATCAAACCTACGAAACTTGTGTGGGGAAGAGGTCTCTACCAATTAATTTTTGATAATATACTAGAAGAAATAGAGGTTGAAGACATGCCTAAAGTTCTCTTTGTCACCACTAAGAATGAGTGGTATTCCAATATCACTCATTTCCTTACCCATGGTGAGTGCCCTGCCCACCTCTCTTATAAAGAAAAGAGGACTATTAAGTGTAAAGATGTTAACTTTGTCCTATGGGACAACAGTTTGTACAAGAGGAGCCTTGATGGGGTATTTCTTCATTACATGGATAAAGTGCAATAGAGCAAACTTTTGGAGTCTTTCCACAATTTGGCTTGTGGAGGACTTTTTTTGTACCTGTAATTGCCCATAAGATTCTATGAGCCTAGTATTGTTGATCTACTCTATTTCAAGATTCACACACTTGGGTGCGTAGATGTGAGTTGTGTCAATAGTTCATTGGGAAACCCAAGTTAGCCACATTACCTCTCAATCTAGTGGTTATCAAAGAACCATTTCAATAATGGGGTATTGATTTCATTGGCACCATGAACCTATCCTCAAGTGCTAGACATAACTATATCCTCATAGCCATAGACTATTTTACCAAGTGGGTGGAAGCCATTCTAGTCAAGCATGCTACTTCAGAAGTGGTATGCAATTTCCTCAAGAAAAATATTATTTATCGATTTAGAGTCCCAACCAAGATTGTAACAGACAATGTAGCCTATTTCTCTTCTCATGAGGTTACCCAATTCTGCTACTATTATGGGATTATCCTCTCCCACTCTTCTGAGTATTATCTGCAAGGAAATGGTCAAGTAGAATCAAGTAACAAGAACTTGGTACTATTATCAAGAAGCTGGTAGATAAAAATTAGAGTTGGTAATAAAGCATTGTCTAATGCTTTATGGGTAGATAGTTGTACACCCAAAAGGGTGATAGGTATGTCACCATTTCAACTTCTATATGGGTTAGATGTAGAGATACTAGTCACCCTGGAACTACCAACACTGAAGTTGGCAAAGGCAGTCAAAGATCAAACATTTAAAGATTCCATCGACAAGAGAATCATGTGATTGACTAAACTAAGTGATCATCGAACTATGGTGGTGGACCGTATTACTGCACATCAAAATTAGGTAAAAAAACTCTTCGACAAAAGAGCAAGGATTTGTGATTTTCAAATTGGAGTTAAGTCTTGTTATGGGACAAGAGGAGAGAACCAAAAGGAATGCACAAAAAATTTGATTCTTTGTGGAGAGGTCCATTCTCCATCCATAAATTCAATGGTGATAATAGTTTCTTATTGATATATCAAGATGGGACACCATTTTCACTACCTCACAGTGGGTAGCATCTGAAGCACTTCAATCCTTGAAGTATCAGATAAGTCCAATTGTAAATTTGTATAGTCTTTATTTATTTTATATTTTTCATTTGGTTTTTAGTGTCTTTCTCTTTTTGGATGGCATGACTCTGTAGCCTAATGGCATAGATGAAGGCACTTAGAGTCTAGATTCTGCCTTTGATTATTTCAAAATACAATCGATGGAAGTTCCCCAATTGGAGCCAGTTGTTGTTCCTAAAATTAGTCACTTATTTTTGTGGACATGTCAACCATTTTAGTCTTATAGGCCAAAATGGTCTCTTTCTTTCTCAAAATATTTTGAGCAATCAAGTTATTCCATTAAACAAGCCTTTTTAGCTAAGGAAATCACAGGTTCAAAATGCAGGCTTTTGCAAGGAAAAATCTCAAAACACTTAAGGCATTTCCTAAAAAATTGTAAAAATGGTTCAATGCCAAGGTTCAATCAAAGGTTCAATGGCAGGGTTCAATAATATGGAATGAACCATTAAACTGTTGAACCATTGAACTCCACCTCTAAAGGGTTCAAAGAGTTCAAAAGTTCAATGAGTTTAAAGCTTCAACGCATTCAACGGGTTTAAAGATTCAAAGTTCAAAGTTTGAGTGAATGGTTCAAGGAGAAGATTCTAGAAAAAGGTTAAACTGAATGGTTCAAATAATTAGTTCAATGACACCTTGAACTCATAAAGAATACTAAGTGAACGTGGCTCTTTACCAAACATTGAACCACCAAACTGCTGAACCGTTAAACTTTGAACCATTAAACCTTGAACCATTAAACTTTGAAAGGTTCAAAGGGTTCAAGGTTCAAAGTGGTTCAAATTGATGAGTGATGCCCCTATAGATGTCAAATTCAAGGTAATGAGATAACCATTGATTTTCAAATAATGCAGACCTGAGAACAAACAAAGTGACCAACCAAGGAAGGAGTCGAAGAAGCCAGCAGAAGGCGAGAAGATAGCCTCAAGAGCTCAGATCACTAGGAAGAGACAAAATGTAGCAATAAAAGTGGGAAAAATATAGAGAATCTAGAAATATTTGTAGAAGAGTTATTCTAGTAGGTGGAGTAGTCCACCAAATGGACCTCAGAGAGTGTAATCATTTAATGGTGTGGCTTGTTTTTCTTCATTGAGTAAAAGCAAATGGATAGCCATGTAAATATCATAAAGAAGACCAAGCAACCCATTATTTGGAGAAGACATTTGAGATGATTTAGAATGCCAAAAAATCAAGGTTAATACCTATTCTAGCATGGGCCCTTCATAAGATTTCCAATGCATTTAATGTAGCATGGGCCATTTCATGAAAACAAGTGACAAAGTCTTTCTTTGGATGCTATATATTGTAATCTCTCAGTTTGTAGAAGGGATATCTCTCTATTATTAGAAGTGAAACTCTACCCCAATTGAGAGGCATTATTGAGACTTTGAGCTCAGACTATTAATCATAGTTTATCAAGTGAATGAGAAAGCAAGTGACCTTTTAGACTTTGTGTTGAAATAGCTTGTGTTATCTAGGAAATCATTCTTATGTATTTTTCCTAAATACAATCTTGTCTATTTAATCAAATAAGCAGAATAAGTGGAAATAATCTGAAAGATGTCCTGAAGTTGACTATGGGAGACTTTATGCTACCATAATCATCTTTAGTCTGTGTGTTTTGTGTTTCAAGATATTAGAAAGACTTTGAGCTCCCCTTATCCTTCGTAATATTTTACTCTATTATATTTTTAGGTGTATACTTTGTGCTACACTTCATTCTACTGTGTTACTTTGTCCTAAATCAGTAAGAGAAATAATGAAAGACTTTGTACTTTCATAGGTTTCTTGTGGATCCAATTACTACCCAGGAAAAATTTCTACTATTTGTTGAACATCATTTCTGAAAGAAGAGAAATGCCTTTAGTAATTACATAAGAATTCTCCTTTATTTTGTGAACATCATCTCTAAAAAAAGAGAGATAGATAGTATGATTTCACCCCTGAGTCTATTTTTAGCTTATATTAGTATATTATAGTTCATAGGGAACCTCCCCTTGCTGAGAGGAGAGATTTATCTCATTATGCTGTGGTAACCACACCCATTTTGCCATATAAATCTCATTGTGCTGTGGTTGATATACCCATTTTTTGTTAGTTAGTTGATGAAAAAATATTCACCCAACAATTTTACACATTCTTTAGCTACACCTTTTACAAAAATGATCATGATAATTATGTTATGATAATTGATTTATTTTCAGATTTAGAGATCTTTGCATGTAACACTTTTCATCCATGGATGGAAAGTCACACTTGAAATCTATAATCAAATCACACACTATGGTCCTCCCATTGATGGGATCATAGGCTATTATCTTTTCCAAAATATCAAAAAATGCAAATATATATATATATTTGCATTTTTTGATATTTTGGAAAAGATAATAGCCTATGATCCCATCAATATTTTAAAATAACCAAATCTATTATATATTTTAAAGAATAACATACATTGCTAGTTTACTTATTTGCATATGTTATTTATCATATATTTTGTAGATATAATATTTATTTTCTATACATACATGTTTTTCACAAGATATGTGAGTGTGATTTAGGACATACAAAATACATGCATTCTTATATGTTAGACTCCCTTCTACTCAGTAGTCATGCTTATGTTTAGGGCATCTAAATCTATAGGTTACACTATAATAAGTTATATCTATCTATAACCTTGAATGCAATATTAAACAACATATCTTACAAATGTCTTACTAATCACTCATATTTTTCCATTATGCTACATGGATATGCTAAATATCTAATGATATGACATTGATACATGTGGATGGAATAAACTAGTTATCACTTGTTATATTCTTATTCAATGTTAGTTACTTTCTTGCATGATATGCTAGATATTGATTGTTTATTGTGTCTAGACCTTGGTCCTTATGTGTAAATTATTTCAGCATGTATATGAGATAATTTATTGGTATGTACATGATTTAAACATGTCTATTGTTTGTGGCATTTCCCCCTATACTGTGTGTAATATTTGAACATGTTCATTGTATCTATCCCTTAGCATTATTATGCAACATTATTGTGTGCTTGATAAACTTGATAAGTAGTTTCATGATACATATCATGCACTTTTATTATGGTTAATTTATTGTGTGATTCATTACTAGATCTATCTAGACATGACACTGGTATGCTTCACATTTAATATGTTACATATATGATTCAATGACAATTACATTTCTATGATAACATACTCTTCACATGTTGACATTATACTACATGATTATTTATTTATCACATGATGTAGTTAACTCTTATTTTTATATGAGTGACTTATAGGCTATATAACTCATTTCAAAATGGGATAATCATAGTGGATTTGGTTTAGAGATCCAAGCCTTAATGAATAAATTTGATACATAGTATAGTTTTAAAGATATAAAATATAGGTTTCAAAAATATAGAATACATGTTTTAAACTATTCAAAACAATGCAAAATCATATTCTATAATAGGATAATTTTTTTCAAATACCCAAAGTGATTCAAAAATTATATACATAATAGACATTTCCATATTGATATATATTTTGGATGCACTCACTTTTAAAACACACAAAGTACAAATTTATATATAATTAAATACATGTGCATGGGCATATGCCAAATAATTATGATATCAAAGTTAAAGTTTGAAAATACCATCATAATTGAGCACATAGATGCATATTATTTTATATCATTGGCACAAGTTTAGGGGGAATCATAATCATTCATGATCATTATTATTCAAAGTTACACACTTCAAAATTTCAAATTTAAAAATTACAAAATTTAAAAATTACAAAATTCAAAATTCAAATTTGAAAGTGGTAAAATTCAATGGCAAGATGTTCATTTTAATTCAAGTTTATGAGCAATGCAGTCATGATAGGGGTATGGATATTATTTATTCTCTCTTCATAATAAAAAATTAGAATCCAAATCCATTTGTAATGATGTAGTTAGAATCTATGTGGATAATATATGTTGAGGTTCATTGACACTGAATAACCTTGGAATTACTCTAGTGAACCCATTGTGTGGTTTCATCTTCTATGTGGGTGATGTGTGTTTGAGCCTAGTGACTCTTAATAATTTTGGAATCACTTCTAGTGAACCCATCATGGTTCCACCTATTTTATATTAGTACATTGGGTACCATTCCCTATTTGTGAGGGTTTTAATAATGTATATTTCTCACTCAAGAGCTTTATTATCTATTCAAATTTGGACTTGATCATCTCAATTTTCCATTGGTTGAAATTATCGAAGTGCTTTATGGGACATAGTTTTTCATCATAACTTATAGGTTAAAAGGTAATTTTATTTCACCTACATACAAGTATACTCCATTTCTCTATTTTCAAAATTTCAATTTTCAAAGATCAAGCTTTTTCAAAATTTCATTTTTTAAAGCTCAAGTTTTTATAAATTGCAAATGAAAAAAATGACTACTTAATGAGTTATTGTAGGGTTTCCTACATTTTAGTGCCTTAAAAAATTAAAGTATCCACTCAAAGACAAATTTTTTTATACACATTTAAGTTCAATTATTTCTCATTTACTTTAGAAATTTCATTACTATAATAAAGGAGGGGGGGGGAATGCATACACATAAATATGATCATAGGTACTTTACATTGATAATTATTGACACATCCTAAACCACATGAATCATACACAACCATATGAATCTTATTAAACATTCCTCTAATATATTTATCTATATGCAAGCTCGACCCTTTATTTGTTGTCACTATTACATAAAACTACCAATGCAAAATGCTCAACTATCTAAAATCACCTTTTGACTATATCCAACAATGGATAATTATCCATGATCCTTCTGGACAAGTGTGTACTAGGTGAACATGAGTATAGTGTACTCTTAGGCTCTTAAATAAATCACATTCCATGCCACATAACAACTAATTTTATAATTTAAAAACATTTTCTTAGGTCTCCTTACATGTTTCACATTGTTAGTTGAAGAAAAATTTAAAAAGTTTTTCATATAAATATACATCTAAGGTCATTCATTATCCCCACTTTTTATGCAATTGGTTCAATATTTTACACTTATATACATTGAGAAAATATGCCCTATTCTTTCTAAATTCAGGATCACTCGCAAGGAGCATACATAAGCCAATTCAAGATCCCTCTAAATCAAGTCAAGATCCCTCTAAAGTAAGTAAAAATCTATCACTTTTACGTATAAAAATCATCTTATAGATGCATGGATACACATTAAATATAGGTGGGATAAATATGTGGGCTTGACTTCCCTCCTTGGAGTATTAGATATGTAGGTAACATTCAATCATTAATGGGGTGATTTAAGTCAACTCATCCCATTACATTCCCACATTTTTTGTAAGTTTTGAAGATGTCAAAGTTCCCTTAAGTTTTAAATGAAAAGTTAAATAAAATAATGATTTATATGCAATACTATTTAGAGTGTGATATCTAAAATTACTGAGTAGATAGAGGCACAACAAGCATAATTATTAAATTGAATGCACAATAGTCAAGATAAGTACATGGTCAATAGGTTTGATCATATTGTGATGTTATCCATTTATAATGGTCATGTCTATAAATATCCTATTCTTCTACCTCAGATCTATCATTTCTATAATTTTGTTTCTATCTCTTCATATTAGCCACTTGTCATAGTCATCCAGGACAAGTATGTAGTCAATGAACTCAAACACACTACACTATATTCCACTTATAGTAGACCTATCCATATTATATTTATATTTTTGATTTTGATCTTGACTCTGTGCATACACCTCTTCTTCTATTTTTAATTGGAAAATAGTCAAAATAGTCAACAAAAATCTATGTAAGAGAATATATCTTCATAATGTTTTCCAAAAATAACAAATTTCCATATTTAAAAATTTGAAAAAATTAGAGTAATGGAATATTACATATCTGAAACATTCATATATTTCTAATTTTATACCTCTTAGAACACATTAATAATTTATTTTTTAATAAATAATAGGGTAAAACAGTCATATGCTATTTAAAAAAATGGAATTCCATATATATCTATTAATCCAAAAAAAGAAAAAAAATGCATATAGTTTATAATAAAAAGGTGGTTGGTTAGTAATATATATTTATAATAAAAGGGTTTCTATTTGGTATTTACAATCCAAAATTATCAAGAGGAGAAAATCATCCTAATAAGTGAGAGAGAAATAAGTAGGAAGGTCACCTATGGATGGATCTTTTTCCATCAAATCATCATGTCTATCTTGAGCATCCAAATGAATAAACACTCCCCACCTAGGTGAAGGAGGAGTGGCCATACCAAAATCCACTACATTCAACATTGGGAACACCCATTGTGAAGGCCCAATAGTGATCTAACCATTATCATGCTAAATCCAACCACCCCATTAAGGGGGAGGGGTAAATAAGTGGCTATGAGAGTGGTTTCACCAACCCCAATGTGAAACAAACCTTGTTATGAGATGTCTATTAAGTTTTTCTCATAATTTGATTACCACTCCCTTAGTGACTAATTAGGACCTATAAATATTGAAAATTCAAAGCAAATTTATCAACTTGTGATAGGATATGAAATAATGAGACGAGCATATAATTTTTTTAGTTAGATGAAAATTATTGAAAAAAAATCTCATTGTTAAAAATAGTAATATTTCTAGGCTTGTGGTATTGAAAAATATAACATCTCTAAATAGATTATAAATGAAAGAAATATAACTTTAGCATTGAGCATATTATCCAAAAAAAGTAATCCTCCATCAAATGAGCTATGAATGGAAAATAAAAAACAAGTTTTGAATACATTTCCGAGCATAGTTGGAACACAAGTCTAGAATAAATGCTTGAAATTATTTTGTCTATTATAGGTATGACACTTTAGATAAGTAATCAGCATGTGGTGAAGCCATTCTCCCAATTATAAATCTTGATAAACTAAACACCACAAAAATGTGATAACTTTGGTTTAATATTAATATGAAAAATATAGTTGAGGTGAAAAAATTAATATTTGGGTGAAGAATTCAACTCCCACTAGCTATTCAACTTCATAAGAGCTAAATAAAATGGGTTGAGAATTATATATAGAAGCTCAAGGGAATAAATTTTGAAATGTGTATCATGATTCCAACCTTAGTCTTTCCACCATACAACAAGGGGATGAAGACCTAGCTTGTGTATAATTACATTAAGCATAGACTCTTGAATGTGCATTATGGAGGGAAAATTAGAGGAAAGAATCTTTATTTATTCTATAAAATGGGTCATGGATTATTGTATTATGGATAAATGGATCTAAGTCAAATTGCGGTATAGTTTAACACATCTACCCATACACAATGAAAACTTAGTCCTAATAATATTTAATATAATAAAATGATAATTTTTACATAATTTAATATAAATAATATTCTAGTTTCAATAATAAATGATAATAAGGGGTTTAAAATAATACCTATATTATTACAAATCTAGAGATAATCATCAGAAATAGATAATAGGGAATAGGTAAAAAATACAAGGTGAACAAATACAAAAAAATAGGGTGTATAGAGATTTTTTTTGAGTGCACTCTATTAGAAATGTTAATGTACTCTTTTAGTAACATGTATTAGTTTTCAAAAACTTAATGTAGGTAAAATATGATTTAATGATCTAGGTTATTTTTGATAGAATTCAAAAAGTAATGTATGATGTATAAAAAGGATCTAGGATGTATTAATAATCAATTCATATACACAAATCAATGACACATAACACCAAATTTTAGGTGGGAAAACCTCCAAAAGGTAAAAAAACCACAAGTGATATTCAATATTTGAGAAAATTTTACTCAATATATTATAAAATTCTCCTTCTCACTTCTCTCAATAGTCTTTAAAAAACCCTAGAACAAGTTTGAATGATAATATTTCATATAAATTCATTATATTTCATAATAGGGATAAAAGCCTATTTATAATGAAATGTGAAGGGAGGTGACCATTTCAAGCAACGGGTCTAACCATATTTAAAGACATTTAAATAATTGGTAAATATTAAATAAATATAAATTTATTATTTATTTTCATGAACTTTTTACCTCGTGTTAATTAATAAAATACTATTATTATTTAATTAATTATAAATGAAAGCTAAGGGTAAATTAAGCTCATTTAGACATTAAATGCTCTAACACTCCCCTTTAATGTAAAGTGGGGATAAAAGTCATAGTCACCTTAAAAATGAATTATACTATGCCCATAATTGAAACATTTAAAAACCTTCATCATGCCAAACATCACCTTTTGAAATAAAAGGAATTAAAATCTATAAACTACTTGAAAGTAAGTTCAATCTATCATTATCGTGAGACTACATCTCATAGTTTTTCATGAATAATCACTAAGCATATTTGGAGCCTTTTATAACATAAGGACCTCCATTAAAAAGTATGATTTTAATTATTATTTACAAAAGTAAAAATTTGACATGAATTTTACTTAAATCACATACCTTATACACAAAGTTTATGACTCTTTATAATGAGAATAAGTATAGATAAGAATATGTAACACATGGCTGTTATGAAGTGGCATTGTCATTCACACTCCCCCTCAATGGCAACTCTGAGAGACCTATTATTATATAAAACTGATAAAAATTGGTAGTACCAAGTGGTTTTATGAATATATTTATCACTTGTGCATCTATAGGATAGAAATTCATATCAATATCAACATTGAAGAATTTATTTTGGATAAAATACATACAAACTTCAATATGTTTAGTTTATTGGTGCTACATTGGATTTTTTCCAAAGCATTACAACTTTATCACCTATGCAAAACTTAAACATAAATCTATAAGTAGATTCATGATAACATAATATGGTTAACATCATAATAAATAAATACATAAAGATAAAATATGACATATGTTTATTTATGGTAAAGAAAATTTTAAACAATCAAGTCATGCTGTAGGAAAATAAGTTCACTACTTTGATTACAAATTTAATGATAAAAATAAATTATTATATGCAATTTATTATTTAATGTCTCCAATATCAATAAGATGAGCATCCCCAACTATCATGTGATGCACATACAATAATTTTACTAATAATATGATAATAAGTTTAGCCAAACATTAGATATCTTATTAGCAATAACTCATTTTATAATTTGAGTCATATCAAAACTTTCAAAGTTTAACATTATTCAATTTTCCAATGATATAGAATTAGATTTAATAAAATATTGAGGTATGTAACCTATCATACATTAAATATGGATAATTTTAGCATGATATGAAATTATCCAATCGATCAGATATGAGACTAAACAAATAGTTTTATATATGTATTATAAAATGCTTAGCAAAGTAAATGATGAAGAATTAATAAATAATACAAACTCCACTTAAAATTAAAATTTCATAACATATCTTATTATTAAATGAAAAATCTAAGCACATTAGCATGAACTTGCCCCATGAATCAAATAAAAGCATCTTAATAGATGAAACACAAAAGATCCAAACTTACTAATCATGATCTTCTTACCAAATGGAATAACTAAACATGATCATTTTGGTCAAATTAAGCATGATGTTATGCATATAATGTATTTCAATGCTAACTCATATGAATTAAAAATATAATGTTAGTATATTTTATTCTCTTTATTATCTAATAAAAAATATATCTATTACAATATAATTATAATTATAAATTATCAAAATTTAAAATAAATAGTTTTACTAACAAATATAAATGTAATTGAGACATTATCAATTTAGTTATTAACAAAACTATTATAATAGTAAATGATATGCCATGAACATACATTTATTTTGGTGGAGAAAAACATAAATATTTAGTAGGGATTCTATTCAGAATATGTATAGTAGTATTCATGGATTTTTCCCATAAAAACTTAAAAATATTTGTAGAATGCAATATTATTTTAGCCATCTCAATAATGGTGCAGTTTTTCCTTTCAACAACACCATTTTACTGAGGGGAATAAGGATTTTTTAGTTCCCTTTGAATACCATAACTTAGATAATAAAAATCAAACTCTTTACTATTGTATTCACCATCATTATCAGATTTTAATCTCTTAATATAACAACTAAAAGTATTTTTAATAATAGCTTTAAATTTTTTGAATTTAGACAACACTTTCAATTTCTTATTAATGAAATATGAATATATCATTCTATTATAATCATATAAAAAAGTAAAAAAATGAAAATAACCATTAAGAGATACAAATTAAAGAGGTCCTACAACATCAATATGAATTAATTATAAAGGATGAAAAGAATTTGCATCATGATTCTTTTAAAAGGGATTAGTATGTTGCTTACCACATAAGCAACCTTCATGATATTTCATGATGGAAAGAGATAGAATGTAAACTAATAACAAGATTATAAGAATAAATATCATAAAAAATTATAAAATTAACATGTTCTAATATTTCATGCCATAATTGACATTCAGTCTTACTATGTAATGTAAAAAAATGTAAAAGAAGCAGATAAAATGTATAAACCATTCTTTTGAACACCTTCAACAATTAGAGAATTAGATTGATTTCTAATGGACCAACTATATTTAATAAATGTTAAAATGAAATTATTATTCATAAGTTGATAAAAATATAATGAATTTTTCTTAAGTTTAAGTACAAAGAAAACATCATTAATAACATCATTTACAAATTTTGTTTTTCCTTATTTAGTTGATTCTAAAAATGAATTGTCTCCTAAGTAAATAGTTTCAAAGATATCTCTAGAATCATAAAAAATATGACATAATAAATTAATATGGTGTGATTCACCGCTATCTAAAATTAAACCATTCTCATTAGAAGCAAATAAGGTAGTATATAAAGCAATAACATTAGAATTATGTTTCTGATTGTTGTTTTGATTAGTTTTTTTAATTTGATACAATACAATATAGGTTTTATAGGGATCCTGAAACCACCAAAGTGTAGTACAAAAAGTTCAAATAGGATAATTAAATGTCAAATAACCAAAATAGAAAAAAACTATAGTACTAAACTAAGAGCCATAAAAACATGGAACCAGAAAGAAACTTTGGAGGAAAGTCTCTTTAGCGAGTCTTTAGCATCTTCAATATTCTTCATTGGGATGTTCTATTTTACCTTATAAACCTTTACTCAAGTGCAGTTCCTAGGACCTTCAATAGCTTCACTAGGAAAGATCATATGGGGTAATTTATGTCCTTGAACCTACAAGGGAGACTTATTTTGGGGGCCCCCTTAGGAGAACCCAGAGAGGGGGATCTCAAGGCTTTAGGTGACTAAATGATAGAGGAATAGGTGGGTTGGGTAGACTAAAAAAAATATTTAATCATGAACTTGACCTATTTATGAAAAGAGTTCCAATCTTAAATGAGATTAGTAAAGACCATCCCTACTTGTTTAACCTTGGAATTAAATTTCTCTAGCTGTAATTTATCTCTTTCCATCTCATCAATCAGAATGGCTTTCCCTTTACAGGAAGTCTCCATTGGGGTACCTACTTCAAGTGAGTTCAACTTAGGTTTATGAATGAATAGTTTAAGGGGGAGGTCATCAAGAGGGGACTTGTAAAGACTAACTTGAGGGGTGCATTTAGAGGGATGGTGGGATCCTTCATCAGGGAGTCCTCTCTAAATGAGGATTCCCCAAGGGAAACCTCTTGACCATGAAGGGCTTGGTCATGTTTGACAAGGAGAAGGATCAACCCTTGGTGGAGGATAGGGTTAGAGTCATTAAATTGATGTAAAAAAATAATGATTTCAAGGGACTTAAGAAAAAATAAGGGAAACTAATTTTATAGCCAATAAAATGATTCAACAATAAAAAGTGGTGGGAAAATATAAGAGTGTATTTACCTTCAAGTGTCATGTAATGCATGAATTCAAGATAAATTTTGAGCTAGTAGCATTAGAGATCTATTCGTGGGAAGCCTTTCTTATTAGGGTTTTGATTCTTATGATGGTTTTGATTCAATTTCTTCCCTTTATTATTTCTATAAGATTGATTATTAACTCTATCTTTTTTTTTATAATAAGTTTCACTTCTATGACCAAATTTACCACATAGATTACAATTCTCCTTAAATGTAGGTTTATGATTCTTATTACTATATCTCTTATTCCCTTTTTACCTTTAGCAAAATTAGGGTTAGGTTTTTATTATTCTCATAAATATGGTTGAGAGTAAGAAGTGTCTGAGTGGCATTCTCTTTAAAATAAAAATTAGACATAACTTACTCTTTTTGAATCAAAAGACCTGATAGGGTAGTGAGGTCTGGGATATCTTACTCTAATTAGTATTTTGAATTTAGAATTGAAATAAAATCATGAATTTTATCATGAATGTTAAGCTAAATAATAAAATAAATTAATTTATCTTGAATCAAATTAAAGTTACAACCATCTAATTGAGATTTAATATTCTTAATTTTAACAATAAAATTAATAACATATTCATCAACTTTCATAGGTGTAGTGAGCAATTCAAGAATCAATTTAATAATTTTGGAGAGGTGAGTGTCTTCATGCATAGACTCAAGGAGTTTCCAAGCATCACTAGGAGACCCATGATTACTGATATGGAGTATGAATTCATCCTTAACACTTTGCAAAAAAATTGATGTGGCTTCTTATGATTTCTATTGAAATACATTTAAAAGTTTAGGTGTAACATGTCCTAATGGTAGTTTTTCAGTTCCAATGATAATATTTCATAAATTTCAAGACATAAATTTTGCTTTAATGTGGAATTTATAAATATTATAGTTAGTTCCATTAAGCATTTGAGATTTTTATGATATAAATTTAGGTGAAGCCATAACTTCCCTTTAATAATGATAATATAAAACTAGTTAAAAACATAAAAGTGAACATTTTTAATGATATTTTATACTCTATCTTAAAAAAAAATGAATTTTTAGTGTAAAAAAGATTTAGTTGTTCAAATAGATGAAACAAATGCAAGAAATTATAAAAAATTACATTATAATAGGTGTCAAAAGTATTGCACACAAAACAACTTTCTAAACACTATGATTAAAAATTTGTAAAAAATATAATAAGAGGCTTAAAAATAAAAAATGGACCACACCAATACATCCATAATATACCAAAATCTATAAATTGACTGGTTACATGGCCATGGTCGATAAGGTTTTAATTAGATCAAGTATCGCAAAAAATGGTTGATAGGTCAAGGGTTTTGCTCATGAGAAGAGGCACAAAAACCCAAAAAAAATTTATAATTACTAATTTTTGAAAAAAAAATTTAATAAATATTTTGACAACAAAAAATAAGTTGGTTGTAGTGTGTTTTAAAAACTAGACTTTCACTTTACAAGAGTTTAGCAAAATAACACCAACCAACTCCTTTACATTAGCACTTAAAACAATACATATATTAATTTATTTTAAAGTATATTTTTCAATATTCTAGAAATAAAATATATATTTTAATGTGCATGTAAAATAATTTTATCTTCATAAAATAGATAATTTCCAATGTGGATCCCTTTGGTCTACATAGAATATAAGAAACATTTGAGGAAAATAAAGTATTTCTTAAATAATTTTTCAAAAATATATACTAAC
The DNA here is from genome assembly GCA_037957365.1 of Torreya grandis. Taxonomy (NCBI): domain Eukaryota; kingdom Viridiplantae; phylum Streptophyta; class Pinopsida; order Cupressales; family Taxaceae; genus Torreya; species Torreya grandis. The sequence continues at coordinate 1,128,315 of JARHVA010002134.1, read as the reverse complement.
CTATAAAATGTATTAATATATAGGTATGACATAGAGGAGAAATTTGTTCATCTATTGAAGCTTGGAATAGGCCTTTTCAGGCCTTGAAACTAACCATGAAGCCTTCAAATCTTACAAGAAGGTAGATCCAACCTTAAAAAAAATATATAGCCGATTTGTTTTTTAAGAAATTCATGAGTTGCTCTAGCTATACATGGATGCTCAGAAGATATAAAAAAATCATAGTGCTTGGAATGGAATTCTCAGGCCTTGAAACTTTGTAAGAATCCTTCAAATATTAAAAACAAGCATAGAAAACCTTCAAGATTGAATTTTTCTGCCTAAAATCTGAATTTCCTAATTTTGAAGTTACACTATTGTGCCCAAGAAGTACAATTTATTCCAAAAATATAATAAATTGATTTAAAAGTTTTGTATGAAGGTTAACATGGTATAAAAATAACATAGACTAATCTTACAAACTAAAAAATAAAGGTAGAAGCAAACATAATAATATTTCTAAAATTTTTAATGTTTAAAATGCCATAGCGGGTTGTACCATCATGCCCAGGTAGTTAAAAATTATTATAATATTAAAAAATTACTTTAGAGTTTTGTAAAATATCTCAGGTAGCTAAAAAAATGATGATTTACATACATACAACTTATAAACAAGATTTATAATTGAAACAATGAAATTTTCCAAAAATTTCAACTTTCTTTGGCCATACCAAGATATACAAATTAAAAAAAAAAATTGCAATTGAATATATATCAATTGATAATGGGAATTGATAATAGCTTGCTTAGTCAACTACACCCCACATAGGGTTTGATTCCATGATATAATTTAAGAAGTAATGCATGATGTATAGAAAGGATCTAAGATGTATTTATAAATAGAGCATATACACAAATTAATAACACATAACACCATAATTTAGGTGGGAAAACTTACAGGAGGTAAAAAACCACAAGTGATATTCAATATTTGAGAAAATTTTATCCAATATAGTGCAAACTTCTCCTTATCACTTCCTCTCAATAGCCTTCACAAAACCATCAAGCAAGTTTGAATTACAATATTTCATACCAATTCATTATATTTCACAATAAGGTTAAAACCCTATTTATAGTGAAATGTGAAGTGAGGTAACCATTATAACCAATGGGTCCAACCATCCTAACAGGCCTTTAAATCATTGGTAAGTATTAAATAAATATAAATTTATTATTTATTTTAATGAGGTTTTCACCTCGTGTTAATAAATAATATATTATTATTGTTATTTAATTAATTACCAAGGTAATCTAAGGGTTAATTAAGCCCACTTAGACATAAAATGCTCTAACAATTTCCTCTAGGGTTCTAAAAACCTTGTTATATTTCCATAAATTTTGCATAGTTATCTATGAAACTAATATTATTGTCCACTACCATAACAACTCATCACATACAAATAAAAAATGGGGGAATGAATGGGGGGATGTGTTATCCATCTATTAATATCATGCCCCTAGGTTGAGACCAATTTAAAAAAAAACATTCAATGCACTCCAACGAGTAATTTATGGATGTAATCCTTAATTCCATATGAAATTTCATGTTGGAATGAATAAGTGGCATAAGAAGATAAAATGTCTTAAATATTAATAAAATATGCTATAAATTCTTAAATTTTTCTTTAACACTTTTACAATAGACCTATTCAATAAATGTGTGGCTCTTACTTTCACATTTCCTTATCACTTATTCATATCATCTCTTATATGTTTTAATGCTCTTGTATATTTATAGAATTATCAAATTCAAATTAAGACCAAATTGACATGTGAGCCAACACATACTAGGTAGGAAAAATTGACAAAAATGAATAACAAAGAATGAAATACCCAAAATAAGGATTAAAAGGGTCAATACAAGAACTATGTAGTGTACAGTTCTGGCTAAAAGCCAAAAATCCAAGAAAATTAGGCATAGAGGAGATACAAGAAAAAATAGATGGAACAATGAAAAAAAGGTCCAAAACATGTGTAAACATGTTAATAAGATCCTAATATGAATTAATAATTGTAAAATATATAATTACCCAATCTCAATGCAATTCACATACTAAAAACTAACCCCATACCAAAATTAGATGTCTACATAAGGCCCCAATTTGATGTGTGTATGTACACATATATCAAATTAAAATAAACAAACATAACCATATTATTAAGATAATATTCATTGATAATTAAAAAAAAAAAAAAAATCTTGAAGTTAATATAGGAATGATAGAAAACTAAAAGTCAAAAGGAAATCGAGATAACCTGATTACCCCTATAGAGAGCTATGAAAATATTAAAACAAATATCCATGTTTGTGTGTCCTGAGATAATAAAACATGAGTCCCTACCAACATGTGAATAACATGTGCATGTGAATGAGTGTATAAATATAAATTATATATTGAAATCCATAAAATAATAACTAAAACAAATACAATGAGTTTTGGTCACAATCTAATGTGAATCTTTGATATTTCTAAATTTTGTGCATGTGTCCTAAGAGTAGTAAAATAAAAATGTATGTAAGATAAGTGTTTACAAATATATCTTTGTTAAAATAAAAAATATAAATTTCAAATGATGCTTTTGGTGTAGTTTAAAAATGTGAGGGTTCCCTTTTAGAATTCCAAGTCTCAAAACTTGTGCTAATTCCTATATGCATTTTAAGTACAAATTTTAGAAAAAAAAGTTATAAGCTGTAAAATATTTTCTAAGACTATGGCCTTGAGACTTCAAGTCCTTTTTCCCAAAATTATTTGTCTATCAATGAGGATTTTTTTTGGAAGGTAGATTACAGATAGTATAATTATGGTACATGAAGCTCTACACTCTATTGAAAAATATATTAGGGCAGGTATGTTTTTGAATATTGATATGAACACATATTATGATAGGGCCTCTTGGGGTTTCTTGAGAATATTTTGGATAGGTTAGGATTCCATCCTAAGTTTAGAGAGATGATTATTTCTAGTATAACCCTTCTTAGATTTTTAGTTATGATGAATGTATATCCAATGGGTTTTTTTATGGTAGAGAGGGATGAGGCAATGAGATCTTCTATCACCATGTATTTTTATCATCTTGGAAGAATCTTTGGGAAGAATCCTTGAGAAATCGAGGGTTAACAATTCCTTGAAAGAAATATATATATATCCAACATGGATTATATTACCCATCAATAGTTTGTTGATGACACTTTTGTGTTGGGGGAAGCACAAGGATTATATAAAAGTTTTAGGCTAATTAATTAATATGAATAAAATTTATATTTTATTTATAAACACCTTTAAGATAAATTAATTAAGGATAGCCAACATCCTAGAATGCCAAATCTAAATTCTTCCTTCTAATTATTTGGGTATGCCACTCTTCAAAGGAAGAATGGAAATTAATTGGTGGAATACTCTTTTGGATAGGTTCCAACAAAAATTAGCTAAATGAAAAGGAAGTCTACTTATGTAATAAGGTAAATTGCAAATTATAAAGAGTTCTCTCCAAAGTTTACCATATATATGATGTATATCTTTAAAGTGCCTAGTCAAGTGGGTAAAAATATCAAACAAATACAAAAAATATTTCTTTCGTTGGGAACTAAAGAGAAGAAGAGATTTCCACTCATAGTTTGGGAAAAACTTTGTTTACTAAAAACTCATAGGAGTCTTGTTCTAAGGAATATTAAAGGGATGAATAGAGCCCTCCTAGCTAAAATGGGTTAGAAGTTATTAACAAAAAGAATACTATGGACCAATAATAAAAATGTTAAATATATGGAAGGTAGGGATGCTAATAATTTCATGATTGGAGTCCCCTATACAAGTATCATCTTTTTGGAATATTCTCATTAAAAGTAGGAAACTCTTGGGAAAATCATGTAGGTGGAATACCCAAGATGGAAATAATGCATCATTCTAAGATGATGCTTGGATCACTAGTTCTCCTTTAAATTACTTGAATCCAGTGAATTTTTGTGTCTGGGTTTTAAGATATCCTTTGAGGAAAAATTAAGGATTATTGGAAAAATTAATGAGATAAGTAAAACTTGGAAAATTTTGACTTTGGAGTCAATAAATCCTAAAGATCTTGAACACCTGAGAGAACTTAACCAAAAGTTGAGAAGTTTGTGTATTATCCAAGACCCTAAAAATATGAATTGGTGTGGTACACAATGGTGTATATGATATTTATGAATTATATAACACCTCAATCTTCTATATTTGGTAAAATTAGACCTTCATTATTCATCTTAGTTATATAACTTTACCACTTTCAAAAGTCTTGCATCTAATCTATCTTATGCCCCTTAGCCCATATCTTGGTTTGAATAGTCTTATGTTGATGACCTAGACATTTTATCTTACCCAAAATGATTAGAATATGATTATCTTATGCCCATATAAGTTCTGAGTTTGTTCTTATTTTATAACTTCTAGGACACAAGGATCAGTCCTAGACCCCCACATAGATGCTAGTATCTAGTACCTTAAAGTCATCTAATTTACAAATGAAACATATCTTAATTATTAGAATAAGTGATTTAATTTGATAAATTTCCAAATAAGAGTGGTATATATTCACAATCACTCCTCATTATTCATAACCTATCATTCATACTAAAGAGCATTCAATTGATCAAAACCTCCCTATTTATTACTATTTACATACCAATCATAAGGAATACACATCTATAGGTATAAATTAATGGAGTAGCCCAAGAGCCTAATTTTCCAAGTTACAAGCTAGGTTACTGTTGTACTTACTTTCCACATATTTCACCCTTGTGTACACACAAGCCAACACATTAGGGGAGAAATACATGAGTTTGAGGCCCTCTTAAAAGTAGTGGATATTTAGGCAACCCCCATTGATATAGGGGTATTTGGGGTTAGCTTGAAATTATGATCCCTCTAACCCATTTTTCCTAAAGTCACTATGAAGATGAAGAACTAGGGTTTTATAATTTCATAAGGAGTGATCATCCATGACCCAAATCTAAATGCACCAAAAAAAAGGTGAAGACAAATCCAAAATCATCCAAGTGGTTAGATCCTTTCCAATAGGTATTACATATAGGACATGTGCATCTAGTTTAGATAGTATAATTGAAACTAAAACCCAAGGCTAATGATAGTATCCATGGTTATAAAGGCACTCAATCCATAATTTAGTGACTATTCTAGAATCCTATTCCAATTTGCTTCCTACTTGTTCTAGATCTAGAATTATGTCAACATCAAAAATAGATAAGTATATTATTTATTTGATATTTCTATATTTATCATAGTTGTAATTTATATTTTTAGCCTATATCTATTTAATAAATTAAACATATGTTGTATTTGAGTTTAGTATTTAATTAACCTACTATAGGTCTGATTATCACCCTTGTGCATTTCCATTTCTATATTCTTAACCCTATCTACCCAACTAAGATCTACATCTAATTTGGGGTTAAACATTTGGTGAACTTAATCTCGAAGCATAATTGTTATTTAAGCATTCTCTTTTAGATTATTATCTCCTATCTTGTCCTAATTTTTGTGTTTTTATCTCTCTCATCATAGATGATATTGATTAATTTGATAAATATAATTATGAAACTCTCCAACTTTCCCTCCAAAAAGGAATAAAAATTTATTATTCTTGGATTCTTCTAAGTGATAAAGCATCTAATATCAAAGTTTTGAATGATGGTATCTATTATCCCTCTAATCAGGTCCATGCTTCCACCATCTCATAAAATAAGTTGATGCATCTTAATGAAGATCAAAAGCCTTTGCCTTTATCTTCTACATAAAAATTGGTTTCACATGGAAAAAAGAATTTTTTTAATTTAATTGTGATATTTTTTTCCAACTCCATATGGATGTCATGGAGGATTTTCAAAATAATTATAAATGGGATGTTCCTTAAAGATCATTGATCAAACCCCTCCTGTTCCAACATTTCCAAACAATATCCCCATGGTCAAAGGTGATGACTTTTTCTTACCTTCATTTGATTTTGATTTTTTTTGAAAGGTTAACCAAGATATCATGGCCTCTTTACAAAGTAAGATTAAGCCATCAATAAGAAGAAAAATTACAAATCTAAAGTGCAAAATGTTCCTAATGTGACAAATCATACAAAAGATGCATTTTTACCAAAGGTTCATACTATACCAAAAGACATGCCTTTACAAAAGTTTCCTCAAGATTCAATTATTATATCCTTAAAAAAAGTGAATGAACCAAATTATTCTAATGGTACAAGCTATTCAAATGATCTACTAAAAGTTCCAAAATTCAAATATCTAATATCAATACCAAAATATCCTAAATTTAGTGATCATGAACTTACACTTGTTATCCATGAGGATGATGATACTCATATGCATTGATTCAAAAAAGGTGGTGGGTTGGAACCAATGATAGAACCTATGAAAAAAATTACTGTTATCATAAAATATCTTATTTCTATGATTAACACTATTGGGGATCTTCAAAAATAGATTTATATACTTCAAATGTAAATGGATTTTCATAATATTAATTTAAATGTGACTTAATTTATTTAGTCAACCTCTTACACAATGTGTACTTAAAAATCCTTATCTAAAAGATTTTAAACCACCAAATTTACCTCTCTTTTTTAGTCACAAGGACCCGTTTGACCATATGATTAATTATGTACATTATTTTGGCCAACGAGAAAAATATGACAAACTATTACTAAATTTTTTCCACATGAACATTTATGATGAGGATACAAATTGGTTATATAGACTAATAAAAGGTTCCTTGACCACTTTTTCATAATTGAAATATGCTTTATTCATAGATTTCAATATCCATAAGGTGTCAAAACTTACATTAGCATATTTGCATAATTTCAAGCAACATGATGATGAATACCTTCAAGATTAGATTATACAATTCAAAAGTACATCATGTGAGCTAAAATTTACATCATCAGATTTGGAATTGTAATTTATTATATTAGAGGGATTATTTCCCCATTAAAGGAAAGAGCATTATATAAACAATATGAGTCATTTAACCATTTATATAATGATGTGCATAGATATACTTCCTTCATAATTACTCATCCAAAGGAACTCAATATATCTCCACATAAATATAAAGTTTTATCCCTCACACAAAGGAAGGCAATAAATTACCTAAAGAGCATTATGAAAAAAAATGTGGTATTTTTAATCTTTATATAATTAGTTTGTAAATGTTACTTAACATGGGGCTAATCCAAGGTCTATGTCCTATGCAAGAATCTCAAGGGGAATGAAAAAAAAGAGTTTAATGAGTGATTATTACTTTTGACATAACCACATTGATACTAAGAAATTAGAAAACTATTGTAGTGAAATATGTTTTTCACAACTTGGGTACCATGTGAAAGATATAAATGATAAGGGTAAATGAAAAGATTCATTGGGTTTATTTGTTATTACTATACCTTATGGGCCTCATGTTATCCTTATAAAAATATGGGTCTTACCCCATACTCTGTTACACTCATTTACATTTGGAAGATTTTGGTTACATGAAGTGGAAGCTAAAATTGATCCAAATTAGCAAGGTATTTATTTTTCTCATGAAGGAAAATTAATACATATTCCTAATGATAACATTAGTTCTTCTACAACACATGTAAAACATGAGGAAGAACATGATATGTGCCTTTTTAACTAATCTAATCATGATGAAAATAATGTCAAAGATATAACTTAATGTTTAAAATATTCACATATTCCAAAATATCCTTCTATCGCTCACATTGTTCTATGCACTTCAATGATACATTTACCTATCCATGTTATTCTATATAATACATGGTTTCATTCATAGATTATAAAATTGTCTTATCCTTTTGAGGTGAGGTAACTATTGATTTACATTATTCCCTCATCTCAAGGGGGGAATAATAGTGGCGTCATGTCATAGAGGTATGTTCTCCACATTTGGCATAATTTTTAGATTTAGTGGGGGCATGCTTTGGAAGCATGTTCTCCATGCTTACTCAGTATTTGACACACCCAAATTTAGTGGGGGTATGTTTTTGGAAACATGTCCTTCGCATTAACACTTATATCAATTTTATATTAATCTATAGATAGTGGGGGCATGTTATGGTAACATGTTACCCACACTTGTGCAAAATTCTAAATTGGCCAAAGCACATAGTCTTATGATTCAGATACACATTTGTGGAATAATTCTATACATTGGTATCATTTTTATACATAGTTTTATCATGAGACATATATGATTCAGATACACATTTGTGGAATAATTCTATACATTGGTATCATTTTTATACATAGTTTTATCATGAGACATATCTAAGGTGAATATTATATGCAATATGTACATAATATTAAAAAATCCAAATTAGTTTCAAATTTCAAAAAAAAATTATGGACTATCATCACCCACCAGTTTAGGGTATTATAGATTGTATTGAGCCAATCTACTATAATAATTAGTTTATTTTTGGTATGGTTGAGGTGATTAAATCAATCAATCTTGCCATGTTTATAGGTTAAAATTGATTAAATCATCTAACTTCACTAAATATATATTATGGGTTGACTTTTTTCATTCATGCTCACCAAGTTATGAGTATGATTGGGTTACATGGTTGAGCTAATCTCAACTCTCAGGTGGAAACTCACCCTTTATCCAAGGTTGGAGACATGTACCTTTCAATATATCTCTATCCATATATATATATATATATATATATATATACACACACATATATAATGTTTGAGTCTTAGTTTTAGATCTTTACAATGATACATTTTTTTCAAATCAACTTGTTAATAGGCAAGATAGTTGAATTGATACACATGTGTACTTATAAACCTTGATCTTCCAATTTAAATATTTTCAATGCTTTAAATTTTAGATTATATACAATTATTATATATTATAACATGATTTTAGATACAGTTTAGTCTCCAAAAAATCACTCAATTTAGACTCATGCAAAGGAAAGGTGTGTTATACACACCTAGGCATGTATTTCTTCTCATTTAAACCAATAATTTCATTACTAGATTAAAGGGGGTAAATATAAATGATATTTATAAATTATATAACACCTCAATATTGTACACTTGGAAAAATTTATACCTTAGCTATTGCTCTTAGTTATGAACCTTTAAATATTTTAGAATTTTTGCATTTACTCTATCTTATGCCCCTTGGCCTATATCTTGGTTCGACTAGTCTCATGTTGATGAACCAGACCTTCTATCTTACATAGAATGCTTAAAATATGCCCTTATAAGTTTTTATCCTATACCTATTTTATAACTACCTAGACATGAACATCATGCCTAGGCCCCTATGTTGATGCTAGTGTCCTACCATGATATAGGTGTCTAGTACCATGAAGTCATCTAATTTGAAAATGAAATGTATATTAATGGTCAACCTAAATTATTTAATGTGAGATATTTCCCAATAGGAGTGGTATAAATTCACAATCACTCCTAATTCATTCCTAACATAACATTCATACCAAATAACATTAAATTAAGCAAAGCTTCCTTATTTATTCATATTTCCAAAGCAGTCATAAGGAATACACATATATAAGTATGAATTACTAAAGGAGCACCCAAAAGCCTAATTTTCCAAGTTACAAGCTAGGTCATTATTATACTTGATTTCCACATATTTCACCCTTATGCACACACATGCCAACACATTAGGAGAGAACTATATTAGTCTAAGGCACTCTTTGGATAGTGGTTATGAAGGCAACACCCATTGAAAAATGTGTCTTTTGGGTTAAATCAACATTGTGAACCCACTAACCAATTTTTCCCAAGGGCACTATGAAGATGAAAAACTAGGGATTTATAATTTCATAAGGATAGAAAATATATGACCTAGATCTAAATGAACTAGAGTGAAGGTGAAGATAAACCTAAAAGCATCCAAGTGGTCGTATTATTTTCTAGTAAGTATTGTGTATAGGATACCTGCATCCAATTTAGATAGTAGCATAAATACTAACATCTAAGGATGATTCTAATGTTAGAGGTTATAAAGGCACTCAATATATAATTTTGTGACTATTTTAAAATCCTCTTCTAGTCTACTTCCTACACGTTCTAGATATAAAACTATGTTAGCATCAAAACCAACTAAGTACATTATTTCTTTGTCATTTCAATATTTAACATAGTTGTAATTTTTTATTTTTAGCCTATCTTAATTTTAAAAAAATAGCATATGTTGTATCTAAGTTTAGTATTTAATTGGCCTATTATAAATCTAATTATCATCCTTATGCATTGTCATTTCTATAGTCTTAACCCTATCTACTTAAATAGGATCCACATCCAATTTAAGGTTAAAAAAATGGAAGGTGGTACATATTCAATTAAATCAAGGTATTTTATTAAACTTGAGCTCAGGAAGGATGGTTTTCCATGGAGATATATATGGTAAAAGGAAATCATTCCAAAATTAAATATGTTCTTTTTTTTTATAGCCCAAAATAAAATTATTACAATCGATAACCTCATAAGTAGATGCTTTTCAATCCTTAACAGGTGTGTTCTTTGTGAAAAGTAAGTGCGTTTGTGAAGAATGCATGCACCAAATTTAAATCTCAAGAAAATATTATTAAAATGACAATAAAACTCAAAACTTGATGGCACCAATAAGAAAGGATAGAGAAGATAAATCAGAACTAGTAGAACATTCTTACCATGTTTTTAACCTTCTCATGCCTTCATTCCAGGATTCAAATGCATGTGATTAGACTTAGATTGATAAAGTGATATATTGATGTTGGATAATTGATAATGGATGGTTTTATGGTTGATTATGGATTGGTTATAATATTTATAGAGTCATTTTGGCATGAGCTCAATAGATTGTTTGAGAGTGGGGGGAGAGCTTAGTTTTATAGGTAAATGGGGGGAAGATCTATGGTCCAAATTCAAATTTGGGCCATTTAGATATATGGTTAGGAAATTTCCATGGAATTTTCAATTCCATGGAAATCTCTAGAATAGGAAAATTATAGAGGAAGGGGCTAAGTTAGGGAAGATTGCTAGAATCCTCCAATTCTAGAAATCTCCCCATAGGGTTTAGGGATTTAGGGAAAGATAGTGTAGGGTGGTGGGTGGTTAGTTGGAATATTTTTTAATTTAAAATTGGCTAGTGGGATTAGGGAGTAGGTTAATAGGTAATAGGGTTTATTAAGGGCTAAATGATAGTATTAATTGATCTTAGGATAGGATAAAGGTTGTTCGGGATGTAGGAATGGGGTATGGGTAATAGGATATTAGTTATTTTAGTTAAGAAATATAAGAATTAGGCTAAATTAGAGGGAATTATTAAGATTAGCGGGGTGAGCATATTTTAATGCATACATTTTGCCCCTCTTTGGAAGGGTATTATGAGTGGAATAAAGTGTTAGGAGTAATGGTATTTCAAATAAAATTCATGTCATAGATGAATTTTAGTAGACATGATGTTAGTGGATATGATCCCCCCTTGAGGGAATATGCATGGAAGAATGAGTTAGATGGCCACTCAAAAGAAAAAATGATGGGTGGGATGAGATGGATAGATGAGGGGATGGGATGTTAGATGTGGGATAGAAGTTGAATAAGATGAGTGATTTGACTCAAATAATGAGCTAAAAATTGATGATGCCCCTGGAAAAGACACATGTATAGGGATGAAATATGATGGGTGTCACAGTTGTAGACACATCCCAAGGGTGAATCAACCATAACAAGATGATGATAAAATTAAAGGGCCACAATATTTATACATATCCCAAGCAAATATACATGCAAGGGCGAGTTATAGGTGAAGATAAGACTATTTTTATAAGATTAATGATGGGTTTAGCTCAAAGATAAATTTATTAACATGATGAAGATGATAAGAGAGAATAAATGATGTGATTGAGTGACTAAAATATTGGGAGATGAGGATGGATGAAAGAGATAGTGGCCAAGATATCTTTGGGAACTATAAAAGTGGCCAAGTACTACCTACATAGTTTGAAAAGACCTTAGGTTGATGTAGTTCTAATTTAGGGATAGAATATGATGATTAAGATGATTAGTGATTAGGGGATATGTTAATGATGAAAGGATATGACTTGGATGTTAGTTAGATGAGTCAAGAGGATTAGATTGGTAATGGAAATAAGGATGATAATATTATTAGAGGAATGATGAGGGTGGGTATGATCAATCCATCATAATATCATAAATCTCATCATAATCTAAATAATCCATTAGATATGTCACTTGGAAATATGGCTAATGATATATACATGACCAAGAGGAAATTATACCAAAGTACATGGTCAAGTAGTGAAATATTCATCATTAAGGGAACTTTTTGTGTCCTTATAGAATCCTCATTCATTTCCCAAAAATACATGATGCAAAAAAACATAAGCCAAACAAGATATATACATGGCATGCAAACAAGGCAAATAGAACAAACAAGTAACACACCCACACAAGTATCTACATGTATTGTCATAATGTCTTGCATAATAATATGATGAGTGATTAAATGATGAGTTGGATGATCATGATGTGATTATTGAATTAAGATGGAATTGTTTTTGAATAGGCTGATCATGATTAGGATTAAGCTAAGATGTTTCCCCTATTTTAGGATAGAAGGATGGATGATGTGAGAAGATATTTGAATACTAATTTGATCTTGAAATTGGATCAAAAAAGTGTCTAAGAATGGTGATTAGACAAGTGATAATGAAGGATTACCAAAAATATCCTTTTAAGAATTTAGTCTATCAAGGAGACTAGGAGATGATAGGATCAAATACCTTTCATGCTAGTAAAAAGTGATTGGATGGGTGATAGACATGAAGAGACAATGATAAGGATAGTGATGGGATCAAGTACGTTATACACTATAAAATACATGATGTGATGTGTAATAGGTGTGAAAAGGCACTGATAAGAAGTGATGATTGCCAAATTAAATCCTTGGATAAGGTGATTCATGTTGATAAGACTTGGCTGATAGGATGAGATGGAAGATATGAAGATATGGGTGACCACTCTAATTTGGTCTCAAGACAAAATGTGGTATCCAAAATATGAGATGGATGGAGATGGATTTGACTAGGGGATTAAACATAAGACAAGACATGATATATTATTTTGGATTTTTTCAAATTTTATGATTTTTAAGGTTTTTGACATTTTTTAATTTTTAGGGATTTTTGGGATGTGTATATACACTATAAAAATGGGGTTACTAGCAAAGGGATTACCAAGCCTAGAAACTAGGATAAGGATGGAGGGATGATAGATGAGATGACAAGGAGATGAGGACCAAGAGAGAAGGGACTAGGTATAGCCAATGACCACATCATGAAGGAACCAATTGGTTATTTTACTGAGTGTCCATTAGAGAATATAAAAAGAGGAGTTTGGGATAATTATCAAGATAGTTTATGCTTCCTTAAAAAGGTAAATATGGGAAGGAAGAGGAGATAGGATGCATGATATTATGGTGGATGATGGATAAGAACAATGGATCAAGGGATAAAATGATGGGTGATATAGACAAGGTGGATGAGGGATGTGACAAATGGGATAAATGGATGAGAAGATGAAATGGATGGATTTGCCCCCAAGTATTGAGGAATAATATCAGCAAATTATTTATTTTACCATGATGTTAGAAACCAATTTTCATCATGGTACTTGCCGAAGGCACTAAAAGACTAGTTTTCACCATCAGATGGATGATTTTTTGACTTTATTAGGCATCTCATTTTATTAGGGATAGGTGAGATGCAAGATGTAGTCACTTGATGGATCATTTATCCAAAACCTATTTTAGAGAAAGGTTATGTTAGGACCATATGATAATGACCTTTATTGAATCTTGATTTAATACCCTCCAAACATTTTAACCAGGTGTCTTCATGACCCCTACAAGGGATAATGTTGATCAGGGATGTACGATATGGTATGGATGGGAGTATGTGATGATTGCGATGATGGGATATAGGATGGGAAAGATGGATTTGATCAGGAATGATATGATGGATGAGGAATGGAAAGTGAGTTTGATAGTTGCATACACCATTGGATATGGTGGAGGGGATTATTTAAATTGGTGGTAGGGGACTACGGGATCTAAGACATTTTGATTTCTAATTCTTTGATCCAAACATTAAGAGGATGGTCGACCATATGATTTTTGACTTTATTTCCCCCTGGTGCCTATTTTTGGGCATCACCATATGGGATCAATTTTTTAATCAATATATAATTATTATTTTGAGTTTGATATGCACCTAGTGCTTGATACTAGGCTTCACTAGGGGAAGACATTTTTTGATTAGGCTAATGAGTTGACTTTGATTAATTTTGATAGATAGGATCAAAGATGGTTTGATCATGATTTATGACTTTTAAAATACGTTCTTAGATATTTATATGTGTGGCACATGATATGGAAAGTAAATGGGAATCCAATGATGCATGTTCCTATTTATCCCCTAGATGGAGTGAGATAGAGGGATGATGGATGAAAGGTAGAGGATTCTCATGATGGGATGGACTAAGGGGATAAAAGGTAGCATAGTCCTCATAAAGGTCACTATGATCCCTAGCCTCAACATTAGACAAAGTGTCCTCAATAATCTCAAAAGGATCATTAAGACACATATCCAAGGTAGGATTAGATATACTCTAAAATGCTTCTCTAGATAAAGCATTCCAGAATTTAGTTATTACTTTATCATCCTAATTAGGATCTTCAAAAGAGCAATGATTATCATCATTTGATGAATTATCAATAAGGGATGATGATTTGATGAGGAATCTAATTCTGATGTTAGTGCTACACATGATCCTGATAATGATTCTGATGCCAACTTTGGTGTGCATGATGTTATACTACTAGTAAAGTATGATTTTTCTATGATTTTGATGGATAGATAATGGATGAAGAAAATATTTGTCCATGAAAGGAATTATGGGATATATAAGGACTAAGATTATAGGGAGTAGACTTGTTTTGAATGGATATGTGGTTGGAGATGGGGGGATCATGAAGGATAGATAGGATATATTGACCTTGGTTTGGAAGGGGAAGGGGTTGATCATGATAGGTAATGGAGTCTTTAAATTCATCTTCTTATTCACCCAAGGATTTAAAATCATTTGATTCATCCTCAATTTCTATGACACCATGATCAATGAGGTCTTAGACATAATCTCAATTTTTTTACATTATTTAATGGAATGCCCCCAAGTTGATGATATAGATAATATCAGTTTGATTTATACCATGAGGGCTTAGTCTTGGTGGGATTGAGATGTGGTATGTGTGGATAGACCATCATGTTAGTGGTGATAAGTTACTTGAAAAGGGATTCCAAGGATATAGGAAGGGGATTATAAGGACCAGCTTTGATTTGTGATTTTGATATGGAACCATTAGAATTTAGATCATATGGTTTTTGATGTGGTTGGGTGGATGGATGGGTGTTAGGTTGGGTAACCAAGATTGGATTCCCTTTACTAGTATATGAAGGGGTGGATGATTGGCTATGAATAATGGATGAGGGACTAGAAGAGGACTTAAATGAAAGGGTTTGTGTTGGGGGTGAAATGAGTAAAAGGGGATCAATGCCTTTAGGAAGTGAGACACCCATTAAAATGAACTTCAAGAGGATCTCATCCTTGTTGGTAGCTATGTATTGGTCTATGAGTGTAGGGTCCAATTGTATGGTGGTGGGTGATAATG
>JARHVA010002134.1:1012500-1107500 GCA_037957365.1 Torreya grandis | reverse complement strand
AAGATATATAAACACAATAATATGATTGAAAAAATGATATATAAGACAAAAATGATGTGAAAAAGTGCCAAAATGGGTTTTTGATTAGCGGCCTACAAGCACATGGGTTAGTAGTTGGATAAGGCACTCAAGAGAGGTAATCTACAAAATAAAATGTTAGACCTAAAATATGTCCCATAAGATGATTTTTAGAAAAGATGACCCCTATAATAAATAAGATGTTAGTCAAATATGTTTTAATAAAACACCCCTAAAAAATCATGGTTTAGCTCTATAACTTCTTTGGGGTGAGTAGGACATGGCACAGGGGTCTAAGAGCGGTATCCCCTAGTGGGTTCAAGAGATATCACCCCTTCTATGGTCAAGGGAAAATGCTCTTTGTGGGGTCCAAGGGTATAGCCCTTGGTGTGCTCCATGTTGTGGTATAGGGTGGGGTTGAGGGGTGGAGCCCCTCATAGCTAAACAAAATTTGGGATTTGTTGGAGGCTTGAAGTGACACAAAATTCACAAAATTTGAATAAAAGAAATGATCTCAAAAAGGACCAAATTTAATGCAAAAATGGCTACAAAATCATAACTACACAGACAAACCCATGACTAGGAGAGTTGTGGGATTGAAGATGTTAGCTAACTATGATAGTTAACCAAAAAACTATGATTGTCTGATAATCCCATTACTAATAATGGCAATATTTCTATTAGATATGGAATGATAGTTGTGGTTTTTTGTGAACCACAAAACCATGACTCAAATCATTAAACCCACGAATAGTAACAAAAAAACAAGTAATGATATTGTAGTGTTTAAGAAAAATAGTCTATATATATGAATTAATAAAAAAAGACTATTAAAATATTTACAGGGCTTTAGTGTTAAATATAATTATTTATTATGAAAATACTATATAAGTCTACAACTAGTCCTAACTATGCTACACTATAATGCCACTACTGAGAGTGACAAGGTCACTATTCATAGGGCAAACCCATGTTTGAACTAGTGGTGGTATTGTCGAATGAGATTTAGTTCATGTGTATGATGGATTTCAAGTAACCTTCCTTCTCATGTGCTTTGTATAATTCCTACAAGATATAGAAAATCATTTTTTAGCACTTGTCTTTAGTCAATGAGAGGTTAAGTATTTTATATAAGGAAATTTGTAAGTTTTGCAAAAGATAAAATTTCCTGAATATTTTCACTTTATAGATCCTTGGAATCTCTTAGACAGATACTAAAATCATGGTAAAGTATAATGTAAAGAAGATAATGGTAGTGTTTTACCATTTTTTGAATGGAACTAAAAATGACAATCTCACTAATGAAAATGATAATCTCATGATTACCAAGGAAATATTATGAGTGAGAGAGTCATGGGTTTGTCAAAGTAAGATAACTACCTAGAATTTAGATTATTCCCCTTTATGTATTGCACATAGAATTAAAAAAATAGAAAAAAAATCTAAAAGTACAAAGGGTTAGTAGAGATAGCATATATTATGGACCCATCTAGTAGATTGAACAATACTGCTACTAAAAATGACAACCCCATGATTACTAGAGCAATACCATGATTGGGTAAGTGGTAGGATTATTGAAAATAAACCTGTAGGACAAACCATTAGTAGTTTAAAATATCATAATTGGGGTTTACAATCTCATGAATAATAGGGTAATATCACTATTGGGATAGTTACAAGATTATAAAAAATAGACCTGTAGGTCAAACCATTATTAGTTTATAATATTGCAGCTAGGGTTTATAATCCCATGACTAGCAAGCCAATATCACTATTGAGATAATTGTTAGATTGTTGAAAATAGACTTGTAGGACAAACCATTAGTGATTTACAATATCATGACTAGTATTGACAATCTTGCGACTAGTAGGACAAACTCATGACTATCAGAGTGACCCCATGACTGTAACCTAGGTATACAAAATTTCAAAAATTTCAAGATTGATCTAGTTAGACCTACAAGCTGGTAGAAACAACACTAAAAATCAAAAAGTTATTAAATAGGAACATCTTGTCCCATAGTGGTCACTACAATGTGCACCAAATTTCAAGCTCAAGAAAATATTATCAAAATGAATATAAAACTCAAAACTTGATGGCACCAATAGGAAAGGATAGAAAAGATAAATCAAAACTATTAGAAATTTCTTACTATTTTCTTTACCTTCTCATGTCTCCATTCTAAGATTCAAATGCATCTGATTAGACTCAGATTGAAAAAGTGATAGATTGATGTTGGATGCTTGATAGTGAATGCTTTGATCATTGATTATGGATTAGCTATAAGATTTTTAGAGTCATTTTGGCATGGTTTTATTATGAGCTCAATAGATTGTTTGAGAGTGGGGGGAGAGATTAGTTTTATAGGCAAATGGGGGGAAGACCTATGGTCTAAATTCAAATTTGGGCCATTTAGATCTATGGTTAGGAAATTTCCATGGAATTTTTAATTTCATGGAAATATCTAGAATAGGAAAATTATAGAGGAAGGGGATAAGTTAGGGAAGATTTATATAATCCTCCAACTCTATAAATCTCCCCATAGGGTTTAGAGATTTAGGGAAGGATAGTGTAGGGTGGTGGGTGGGTAGCTGGAATATTTTTGAATTTAAAATTGGCTAGTGGGATTAGGGAGTAGGTTAATAGGTAATGGCATTTATTAAGGGATAAATGATAGGATTAATTGATCTTAGGATAGGATAAAGGTTGTGTGGGATGTAGGAATGAGGTATGGGTAATAGGATATTAGTTATTTGAGCTAGGAAATATATGAATTAGGCTAAATTAGCAAGAATTATTAACATTAGTAGGGTGAGCATATTTTAATGCATATAAAATATAGGGTATTTGAATTAATCTTATCTCTCTTTAATTATATTTGGGTCAGACTTAATTCTTTATTAAATATCATTGTCTAATGGAGAATCCCTTTTGTTTCCTAATCCCTTAAGAAACTTTGAAAGCTAACACTACCCCATTTCCTATGGGGAGTTTAGAGAGAAAAACAACTTCATAATGTTCTAAAATAAGAAAACAAATTGTGATAAAGTGGGAATACTAAAAATAATGATAAAAATTAAAGAACATATAAATGATATTTTCTAGATCATTAAGAATAATGATAAAAATTTAATTTATAGAGTTGAAGAGGGTCTTATAAATTAGAAGTTAAATATCTCTTCTAAGGTAGATGAGAATAGGGAGAAGACAGATAGAATTCAGGTTAAATAGAGGAAACCACACTATTCTTGGTCTAAATTTATTTTTTAATCATCATCAAAAAGAACACCAACTTAGCAAGGGGAGGGGGGTTATTATATATATGATGCATTTGTACTAACCCATGTGGGATCCTTAGGAATCTAAACTAACCATATTATGAAAGTAAGGGAAATGGTTTGATGTATTTAATTATCCATGGAGATGAACTTTAAATAACTTGTCATCGAAGGTGATTCCTTAAATATTATTAATTACCTTGAAGATAAAACTACCTTGACTTGGAATATTATGAATGTGTTGGCTGAAAAAGTGTGTAACACTTATACATGCACACCATAGTCGATAGTGTAATGGAATGGAGTCCCTCTTCTATTTATAGGTTAATCTATCTTTATTTAAAATAAAATAAAAATACAAACCTGACATATTCACAAATATACATACTAAATTATTTTGGTGTTTTTGATATAAATAGGAAAGAAAGTATGAGAAAGAGAGTGATTTCAAGAGAATATCAAATATTAACTAGGAGAGAGGAGAAGAAAGAATAAAAATAAGTGAGAAAACATATATTTCACTTATGTATTACATTCATTAAATCAAGATAAAGTTATTATCAACTAAGACTTTTATTAGGAAGAGAGTAAAGGAAATAATACTATGAATAAATGAACATAAGGACATTCATTCACAACTAAGGCCAAACACAAAGTCTTACAACAACTTAGCTTTATTAATTTCTTAAAAAATCACAAAGTTATATTCTTTCAAAAATTACAAATATTGATAGCCCATTTGAGAGGCATGCAAGCCTCTTATTTATAGGAAATCCTATCCTTAAAACCTAAGGAATAAATTATAAAAATAGAATTCAAGGTACATGTTGACTTGTTCAAATTGGATACAAAGCTACAAAAGCCTTTAAAACAAAATGCAACCCTCAACTTGTGAAGAAGGCAATGACATAAATCACCTCTGAGTTATAAGTTAGGGTGTGTTCTTTGGTGAAACTTCTTCATTTCCTTATTCATGATCCACCATGAGGATTTCTAACTACATGGCCTATTATTATTTCTCTTCATATTACTCAAACTTATGCAATATGTTCTCCACCTTCTCATGGTCTGGACCTTGAGAGTATTGATATGGAATCTCAGCCTCCACTTGTAGATTTATCATTTGATAGGGAGTTATTTTGAAACTCTTCAAATCTTTGTCTAACCTGTCAATTGAATTTTGAAAGTGCACAAATATTTGAATCAATTTGTAACTGAATGACAAAGCAGGGTTAGTTTCTAATCAATCAACTATTTGAATGCTTATTAAATATCTTCCACATGAATTAATTTCCCTTTATTAAAAATAATGAATAAGGGAGGTTTTAAATTACCTCACAAATATCTCAAGTAGGGTCATCTACCAAGACTCTTGACTCCTTAAGCTTATGTAAGGATTATTATATAGTTTTGATTATATCTTATCAACCCTAGTTTCTCGACTTGATATCATAATTACTCCTTAGTTAAGACTCCCTCATCAACCAAAGTATCCCCATCTTACCTTGTTAGGGTTTGTAACCATGGTATCTAAATTTTCAATTTATGCAACTCATCTTTGTATTCAGCTTCCTTTCTATAGGTGTATTGTTTTTCTTCTCCAATCATGGAGTAGAATTTAATAGATAAGGCTATTTTCTTATTCCCTTAATCTAGAAGACTTTTCAACCATTCTTTAGTGGATCACTACATATTTATTATTTTCTCAGCTACTTGGAGAGTTTTAAAATTTGTAGTATATTCTGTAAGTTTGGGTTAAGTTGGATTGACTAGTCTATCTCATACTAATGTAAGTTGGTTCACTTTATCCTTAAATTGATCTTTAGTTTCTTTATCATGATTTAATATCTCAATCAAGGAGCCAATATACATCTTCACTTATTATTTCAAACCTTTGTGAGTAGCCTTACCAAGGTGGGCACGTGAAACCTAGTAATCCATCATTGTGAATTCATCTTTCAACTTTTTTAGAGGAGGAACAATAAATTTAACATAGATCTCACTGTGTTCATCCATAACAATATGATAAACCTTTTTGGATTTATTTTTAACTTGAGGAAGTGGTGGAATAAGGGTACTAAAGTCTATTTCTAATGGTAAAACCATCTTTTTCTCTTCTTTATCACTTTGATTAGCCATCAAAATGATCTGACATTAATTTCCTTCTCTAATGATGATGATTCTATTTATTCATGTTCTTGAATAACAAGATCCTAATGAACCACATGCTTCATTTTATCTTCTATCTTCATAGGAGGTGTGACCTCTACCTCCAAAGCTTTTTGAGCATTTGGCTCTTCTTATTGAAAAATAGGTTAGTGTTACACCACTTTAAAATAAGTTTTTGCTATTCGTGAAAGAAATTTTCCTTATTCAATAATATATTCAATAGCCTCTTTGGATATGGCCTAAGGATGAACCTCTTATAGTTTAATATAAGGGAGAGGAAATATTACTACTAAAGGGGATCCCTTAGTGTCCAAGAATGGAGGATCTATATTCATGAACTAAAATGTGGTGTTCTTGATCAACCTTGTGAATTAACCCCATTTTTAGATGTCCCACTCAACACCATTAATATCCCAAGAGTACCTTTCTCACTAGTTAAATTCTTGAGTTTAAACTTCAAAGGCCTCCTTTTAGGTTGAGGCAAAGGTTCCTCAATATCTTCTATTACAAATATATCCTCTAGAGTGTTAGAACGTGCCTTTTGATATTCCAATTAATTTTGATTGATTAGATCATGAGGAGGTATATCCCCAACTTTCAAAGGTGGATGAAGTCTGGCATTTTACACATACACCCCTTTATTCATGATCCATACCAAAATTTTCCTAAACACTCCTTGAGTTTGAATCTCTAAATATTTTACCTCCAATTGACTCCAGTCAATCCTAGGGAGAGATGTTGTCTTGATGCCCTATGAAAAGTAATTTTCATCCATAATTTCTCCGTTATCTTTAAAATCCATGTTTTTAGGGATATCCATAATATTATACTTGATTACTTGTTCCAACATGAAGTGGGTATGATCAAGGAATATAACCTTTATTTCATCATCAAAATCAATCTAAAAATATTCATAGTAAGGAAAAAGTTTAAATAAAGTGATCAAAGTGGAATTTATAATACCTATTATATCAAATGAGGGCCTAATGTGAAATGGTCAGAGCATGACACATGCCATATTTGATTCAATAGATTTTTGTTTTATGTAGTGTGGCACATGTGTACCTACCAATATCATAGTGAATTCTAATAGAATTATGCTTTAAAACTAAGAACTTGTGTGTATCCATCAATTTTCATATCATTTTTATGAGTGCCCATCTATCATCAATAAACTTTGGAATCATACATGGAGAATACTCACACCTGTACATCTTGATGTAGGAGAAGGTGGGAAATTTTATAAACTAATCACCTCATCTTGAAATATTTGTGGTATTAGCAATTGAGAAACATTCATTATAAGGCTTTCTCTTGAACATTTGAATGATGAAATTAAGAAAAACATCATTATCTATGCATAAATGTTTAAAACTCTCTTAACATCAACTAAGGATAATACTCATATATACTAAAGGTAGACATTAGCCCCACTATGGTCAAGCCACTATAGAATCTTCTCTATGCAACTACATAAATGAGGTATGACATAATATAGAATTTATGGGTAGTTATCATCTCACACAATAATTTATGGATTGAATACTGATCAAATTAACCCAATTGATATATTGCTTGTTATCACCAATAATCTAAATATATTAAAACATCTATTTATTATAATCCCTTATGGTGGGATTTACCACAACCTTATTTAGAAGAGTGATAATGTCATTAATTTTAATCTTTAATTCCTATCTATAAATCACCTTAGGAACCTTCAACATTGAGGATTTAGGTTTAAAAATCTAATGCTTATTTAAGGACCTGATATAATTGTATTTATTTTATTCATGAAATTTATAGGTTATCTCTAGAGTGATTTCAACAAAAAAATTATGGTATAAAATATTCAACATTTCCTTAATGTACTCAGGTCCAAGTCTCAAGATGAACCCTTCTCTGGGAGTATGATCTTAGCTTACATATATATCATAATTACTCACCATGGTCACTAAAATCTCTAGGAATTACAAAGAGATTATAAATATAGAAACTTGAGGAATTCTGATGTCATAAATACTTTGAATCTAATCATTATTGAAAGAAGTATTTATCCTCTTTTAGAATTCTTCCATGTCAATGTGACCCAAGTCTATGTCAATGACTTAGCTGATGTTAAAATAAATGTTGGAGAGGGGATTGACCCCTTGAAATTGATACTTAATTTCACTAAATTTTTACTTTCCTTTCTTCACAAGATTTATAGACATTTACTCACTATAATTGGTATGAGAGAATAGGAAGCATGAAAGCAGGGTGTATGAGAACAAGAAAAAAAAGGAGAGTCAAGTTTTCAAGGGGTATAATAAAGGTACTATAGTATATCCAATAAGTTTTTGCATCAAGGTTTTAGAGCTAAAACATATTCAATTAGCTCCAATGTAAGAAGGGGACAACTCTGACATTGGGGTTTTGGGGCTGTGATGCAGTCAGGAGGCTTTGATGCAAGGTGATGAATACCAATGCCATGATAAAGCAAAAATGAGTAAATGAGTGGAAAAAAATGTACCACCTATAATAAAAGCCCTTCAAAACCAAAGGTGTATGCATTATGGAGAAAATAGAAGGAAATCTTTGAAATATAATTTCCAAAGGCCAAGTAAAGATTGAAAAACCCTCTAAAGTGAAAAAAGGCAAATGTATAACTCCAAATATGATGTCTAAATGATGTAAAATGAGAGGGAAGGCTTAATTAAATATCAAGGGTCAATTATACCCCTAAATTTGCATGACCTTAACCTCATTAATAAGGGTTGAGGTGGGGTAAGGTAATTGCACTGCAGCCATCAGGGTTTAACAACTACACTACAACCATTGGGATCTATCTCAAATCCCCAAATATAATTTAGTATAAAATGGATAGGTATTTAACAACACTATTATTTCAAAAATTTCCCCTATCAACTTGATTTTTAATAAAATTTAAATGGGGCACCCCAAATTTTGTAGGCTGATGAAATTTGGGGGATACTAACTAGTTCTCACTAGGGACCTACATTTGATGAATGCAAGGATGTAATCCATAATTTATGAATTCACAAATATTGGTTTTTATGTTATTTGGGATATAGAGTCTCTATAAATAAAAAAATTCACAAGAAAAATAAACATAAAGAAATAAAATATTACAAATAAAATAAAAAATAAATAATAAAGGATATGAAAGAAAATAACAAGATTACTAACACAATCAAAATCCTAAAACTAATCTAGGACTCAGGAGAACCGGTATTTATTACCTAAAAATATTTAGATACTAATTATTATAATAAAGTAGGATATGAGTACCATATATATAGGTCAAATAATATGTGTTTTCACCACATAAGTGATGAATTTTGATTACTTTCCATAAAAATCAAACTTCCCATGACTACCCTTGGGTTCATGCTCTTTATCTCAAAAAATTAAAAAGATCAATAATCTGAAAATACATCTACCTGGCATTATTATCAAAAAGTTATTTCACCTTCTATTGATGCTTTGTAATCTTATCAAATACTACGACTCTTTTTTCTTCTATTTTATTCAAGTATAAAATCATTTTATCCAATGAATCCATAAAACTCTGATCTTTGACTACCTTAGCCAATTGAAGCACTAGTAATTCTAAAGTGGTAGGTAACAAAGAATTAGAGCCATAAATTAAATAAAATTTAAATATACCAATAGAACTATTAGGAGTAATGCAATCAACCCAAAGCACATCATATAATTTTTATGGCAATTTTACTAGTTCTCATCTATAAGCTTATGAATAATGGTGACTAGATTATTATTGCTTACTTTTGCTTGACCATTACCTTGAGGTTAATAATCTATTGCACAACAAAATTAAATCCCATATGAGAAAAAAATAGGTTACAAGCCCTATTTATCACATCATAAGTGGAGGCAAGACACATTAATGAGGAAATTATTACACCTATGCCTATATGAATTCCTATAATCAATGATAAGGAAAGGTTAACTACAAAAAAATCCTCTAGAAATTCATGTCCCTTTTGATAAGGAAATTATACGTACAATAATTTATCCTAAAAAAATACCTAAACATGTTGATAAGGGAAGGATACCTATCTTGTGCATATGAAAATTCTTGCACTTGTTGATAAAGGAGGATTACCTACATAGATTTATTCTATAAAAACCAATGTGCACATGATTACAACTTTTTTACATTTGTTGATAAATAATAATAACATGAATAAATTAATATGTGCATGTTCATGAGAAATGAAAACCTACATAAATTAGTTTCATAAATAAATATTCCACATTTTTTTGCAGACAATGGACATCATAAAAAGGTGCCTAACTTTAGGGGCTTTACCCCTCTATCCCACCCAATACCATAATAAGTATCTCTCTCAAGGCACTACCATGGGACCATACAAGTTGAACTACCCCTTAAACCTAATGGGGGAATCATCCCCTAAAATTTTCCACCTTTATATTCCAAATCCAAAGAATAAATTTGTATAGAAGCCACATTGATAAAATAATGTTATTTTTATGATTGTTTTTCTTCATGGATGTTGTTAAATTAATTTTATTATTAAATCAACAAGGTTAAAACCACATAGATTTTTTTTCCATACCTGAACATGAAAGCATAATTTAGAACCTAATAAATGAATGGTATCTTTTGTATTAGAGAAGGCATGAAGGAATTTACCAACTTATAGAGGAAGAGAAGGTTTATTGAAGGAAACTAAAAAATGAAACTTTTATTATTTATTTCCTTAATTTATAAATAAAAAGGCATATTATGGATGGTAATTTAATTTTTAAAATGAGGAAAAAATATATAAGGAGTCACTAGATATAAATAAGACTCAATAAAATAAATATGGAAGCAAGTAGGTTTTATTTGTATCTCAAAGAAGACTTGGGCTACCATGTAAGGAAATTCAAGTATGCCTACTGTCCATCTATTATTCCATTATTATTATTATTTTAATTATATTTCCAATAATGTCTATATCCATTATGATTGGAATCAAATATGAAAATCATTTCAACATTTCCAAACCATTACCAAAAACACATATCCAATGCCATGGTATTTAGTCCAATCATGAAAACTACCACCCAAACATTAACAACCATAACACACTGGGTTTTAAAAAATACCCACAACCATAATAGGCCATGCTATTCAAAATTACAAATAACCCAACCTACCCCTATATCACTTATAAGTTTATTTTCCATCGTAATCTATTAATGACACACCCCCCATAACAAATAATCTTCTTAAAATTCCAAACAAAATCAAAGATTATAACAGGACCACCCACATCAGTCATAAAAATGGTACACATTAAGGAGATTTATGAGGCCAAAATAAATATTTCATTACCAATAAATGAGCCAATAATGGAACTGCATCCATAAATAAGGGTATAACATTTTTATAAATTTCCCTTTTCATAAACATCTAATTAATCTAAGAGAAGAGCCTTAGTAAAAAAAAGAATTTGTAAATAATCTATAGAATTTTTTTGTCTATATTTTATTATTATAAAACTATCAATGATGTATCCACCTATATAGATGTAATCCAAGAGATATTATTGAGGAAACATAGACATTAGAAAGAATATTTTCAAATAATCCAAGTAAATGGATGAATTTATAATATTAAACTTGGAAATATGGTATCTCGAAAGCACTCTAACCACTCAACCCTATTTCAGATACACATATAACTAGCCTACTTATCAAAGAAACTATTTATATAGAAGCATATATAAAAAACAATAATGGAATAAAAAAATATCTAAGGCCTTCACCACACCCCTTCCATCTTCTAGATGATGGATAAGCTAGTTGAAAAACTTTTTTTAATACCTAAATTAGGATTAATGTGGTTAACTGACCATAATTAAATAGAAATATTGTAAATGAATTTAGATTAAAATATAAACAAATATACAAATCTAAATGTAAATTATTGAAATTGACTTGGCATTATAGCTTACTAAATACATAGTTTATGATAAAGGGATGGGATACTTAGAGCTAAATAATTTAAGGAAGAATGAGACCATAGGGAGGATGTAGGAAGGATGGAAAATTGGTTTATAGGTTGCTTAGATAAAGATTTGGACCTCTACACTTGCCCAAATATATGGTTAGCCTTAGGTTAATAATGTCAGACACTATGTTATTTTTCTAATATTTTTATTTCTATATATTTTTCCTCACTCTTTTGATATAAGGAGGTACACCTATTTATCCTTCAGCTCTATATTTTATATTTAGGTTTGATGATGTGTGTGACTCACATAAATCCATATCCTTCACTTAAAAACCTAGGCCCACTTGTAATGATATATTTAGGTGTATAACATGGGAAGAAAGGTGTTTTGAGTAGACCCCAATCACTACTCATTAAATGGTTGAGTGTTTACTACATATCTAATACACTAAAGAGGGAAGTAAAACCAAGGTAGTTATCCATATTAGATGAATTTTTGAAATCATGCTCATTAAATACATGTACCTTATGATCCAACTCATGATATTTATATATTGATCTGAGTGCTTTAGACTCAATAAATACCTACTCATAGTGAATCATTGACTGATTAGAAATCATATGATAGTATTATTAAATGTGAAAATTTGATAGTATACTTGAAAGTAAATGTTAGATTCCTAATAGGATTACACCTATTTTTTATTTATAAGAGAATCTTTAAGTACTTTTTCATTCCAATGACATGTGAAACATATGGACAAACCATAGGAAATTTTTGAATTTTAAATGTGACTATTTATTGGCATGATACAAAAAATTTAGACTCAGATGTTACCATCATATGGTATATTATAATTCTAACATTACTATCCAAGAGATAGGAACATTGATTTGATGATCTATAGATGTCTAAGTAAGATAGATAACTAGTTTGGTATTGATTGTGAGATTTATTTTAGTTGACTGAGATAATATTTAGAAGGATAAACATGTGGATTGCATGAATATATGAGGTAATTATGAATGAGAGTCATTTTTGTACATGTATGTCATGTAGGGTTAAAGCAATTCAAAATTGACATTTCCAAGTATCAATTATCAAATTTTATTGTCTAAAAATTCCCCCTTTTATTATAGTATTAAAAATACTAAAGTAAAAGGACAAATTAATGTAACTGAATGTATACAAAACACTTTATATTTAGAACATGCTTCACACAAGAAGTGTATTCATCGCAATCCTTCCATGAAAATGTAGTAGTCAATTTATTTCAAATAAAATTTGAAATTCATAAATTTAAGTTTGAATTTGAAGAATAAGGAAATATTAAACTTATACATGGGTGAACCATGTCACCTTGTAACTACTTAGATATGATGCTTCTTTATTGAAGCATTGGATAGTGGTTCATCTTACGAATACCTTTTGGAGAATTGGGGGTGACCATCCATAATTTTTGTACCTAAAGAAAGTGTCATGGATTAAGAAGGCAAATGGCTTTAACCCTTATTAAAAAATAATAAAATAATGCTATATTTTTTAACATCTCATAACCTTAACCACACTAACTCATGTAACCAATGTTTCATTGATATTGTAACCCAAATATCAAAGGTGGGGGACACATATTGGGTTCTCAGAGTAATTTTATGCCATTAAACATCACATAACCTCAATAACATGACTCATTTAAACATGAATCAATTATTTAGACAAAATTATAGAATCAAGGTTTCTCACTAGTTTGTATCATGGAATGTGCTTGTAAAATATAAATTTACATAGTTTACATGTATATGAATAGCTTTGTGCCCTATTATCAAAGCTTATCAATGCTAATTTTGGTTAACTTTGAGAATGTGCATAGATGAACCAACTTTAAGCCCCATAATTTTAACTACTCAGTGTTATTATGATATATAATTCCATTTTTCTATTTTCTATGTATGTATCATATCTAAAAAATACATAAATTTGTAACTCATGTCCTTTGAATTGAGTGCATATACTCCCAATTGTATCTTAAATATGTATATAACTATCCCAATATAATACATAAACCAATCTAAAATATATTCTCATGGAGGATTAAGTCTCTATTAAAATCCCACTAATATTTCCCCTTTTGATGTGAGATATATACCCTATAAGTCACTTTTCTGAAAATAATGAGTTAACTTTTTTGTGTTATGTATACATTTATAATCATGTCAACATGTGGATAATATGTCTTCATAGTATATATTTTGTCATTTGAGCATGTATTAAATATATGTAATGCATGGGCATGTAAGTGTGCAATAGGAATCATCACTGACAAATAAAATAAATAATACTATGTATAAAAGGTGCATGATATGGATCATGGAACCTTCAAACTCAGTAATTTAAAAAATATCCACAAGAAATTCCACACAATAATAATTACACACTATAGGATACAATTTCATTCATAAGGCCAAGGGGTGCATACAAGGGAAAATAAATGTTGCATAATTAAGGCCATATAGCCTTAAATAAGGGGAAATAAATTCCATACACACAAGGCCAAATATCCTTAAACAAGGCCAAGTGGCCATATACAATACACAAGTAATGACTAATGTATTATAACATTAAACATCATCGAAGAAACATAGAACATATAAAGTAGTCTACACCTTCAAAATATGTAAATGTCACAACATGGAAAATTAACATATCCATGTAACATTTTATAAACCATGAGAAATAAAAAGACATGTGTAATCAGTCAAAGTATTTCAACATAGTAAATTTAAAGATCTTAGAAACATATAACCTTTAATAGTGTAACATGTGAATAATAAGCCTCCAACATTGGCATAGACCTAAGGTATATGAAATTTCCAACATATATGCATCCATAAATCAATTTTATCTATATGCCTTAGATTAAATTCATGTACACTATTGTATATACTAAAATTTAATCATTTAGTGCTTAAAAATGTTTAATATTGACATCCTTACCTTCATTAGTCTATTTACCATTACTTTAACTTGTTATCTCTACATAATCATTTTTTATTCAAAACATTATCTTGAAATTAATCAAAACATAATTTAGACTTCCATATTGTCTTATAAGTTCCTATTAGAAAAATTTCAATAGTTTTTGTCCTTTTGAAACAACACCACACTTGGTTAGATAGGGTCATAATGCAACTTTGTCCACTAGTATGGCCTTGTCCCATATACCCAAGTGGTAAATTTTTTAATTAAAGATAATGTGATTCACTCCTATGATTTTAAAAAGGTTGGTTAGTGTAAATATTCAAAATTTTCCCTTATATAATCACATCAAGGTTTCTCAAGGCATATCTAATAATAATTTGCAAATTTTACTACACATTAAGTAAAAGATCACTATTTCTTACAATTCCAAATCTAAATCATTAGAAGGATCATAGGATAAATATGAGTATATTTTATTATAGATCAATAAAAATTGGTGTCAAGCATTCAAAGTAATATATCTAGTTTAATTCATATAGAAAATCTAAAATTCACACACTCAATCTAGGAGGGAAAACTACTTCAAACTAAGGCCCTTTTAGGATATGTAGACAATAGTCAAGTTATTTGGCTTTTATTTGGGTAGTGCTGACCATTTTTTGTCACCATAGAAGAGTAGAATCCAAATCTCGGTAGAAGACTTTCATTTCAATAGAAAAGGGGTTTTAAATTTTTTTTGGAGTTTGACAGAAGTGGCTAAGTTAGGAAGGAACAAAGGACTTAGCATGTTTTCAAAAAATAATCTTCTCACTCAAGAATTTGTCTAAGTATTTTACTCTTTGGAGATTTTGTGAAGAATAGTAAAAAATTTTGTTCTAAAAAAGCTCCAAAAGTATAAGTTTCAAACACCAAGCTATGTCACACTTCTTACACAAAGAGGAAATGTTTCAACACTTAGTTTATCATTTTAACTTTTCCTCAGTATGACTTAGCCATTTTTTATTCAAATATTTCCCAATAGGTCAAGAAAGTACTCAACACTTAGCCATTTTGAGGTTATTTTATCTCTTGATGATGGCTTCAAGAGGTGACAAGATCAAATTTGACACCCCTATAACTTATTTATAGCTTCCCAATTTGTAAGTCATAGTAAGACTCTAGTTGAATTGAATGATACCATGAAATAATAATTTGCATCTCCTAATCATTATGCATCTTTCAAAATACTTTGACACTTAGGTAAATTTTTAAAAAGGTTATTAGTGCCATGTGTCAATATCTTGATGGTCCTAGGACCTTTTTAAATGCCTTTAAACATGTAGTCAATTTTCATGAATTTTTCTAGCAATCTCCACATCAATAAGATAATGGGTAAGCAGGTTAGTGAGATACTTCCACATTTCAAAATCTTGGAGACCTAGAGTCCTAGAACCATCTGTAAAAGTTCAAAATCCTCTAGGCTACCAGGTTAGTAGGATGATGCTAGGTGGCACAATCCCATTACTCTACTCTCCCAAAGATTTATATACAACCTATACATGATGTCATAACCCTAGGTTAGTGGGTGAGATGGATGGAATCATGTATCATAATCTCACTAATCTATAACCCTAGGTGTTATATGAAAATAGAGTAGTATATCAAGGAAATGGGTGACAGATATGTTTTCATGTAGTGAAATATCACTTTGGTGTGGACAAAATAGTTAGATTTGTGCTTAAAGCCCCTACCTAAGAAATGGAAGAATGAGGAAGTGACATGTGGCAAAAGTCAAGCTAAGATCACAATAAAGGATGGTCATGGGGATGACATGGATAATGATGTGGAACTTTTATAAAATGAGAGAATGCCACATGGTATTTGGAAATGAACCCAAGTTAAGTCTATAAGTTAGAATAATTAACTAAGTGTTGAAAATAGGGCCTATTAGAGTTGTTACTAGAATCTAGATAATGCAAATGCAATGGAGACGTGATCAGATGAGATGAAGCTAGTGCACATCACATAGATGCTAAAGCAATTTGAAATTATACAAGAAGATAAATTGCACAAGACAAATAGCAAAAAATCTAATATCTGATTAACATGAGATGGCCAAAGTGAAGAATACATATAGGAGAGCACGTAAGTAACTCCTCCACAAAAGGTGGTCAAGGCACCTGAAGAATAGACTATAACTCCTCCATGAAAGGTGGTGACAAGGTGCTAAGAATAGAGAAGTAACTCCCATAAAGGAGTTACTTATGACATTCTTATGACACCTATGATACATCTATGACACACATCTCCGCATAAGCTAGCCTATCCCACTAATGTAGGAAAACTCCAAGTATGCACAAATATAATTTCCCTAATTAAATAATAGGGAAAAATAAAACCTACACTAATACCCCCATAAGCACAGCTTTGGTGGACAGTGGAAATATAAAATGGGTCCCAGTAACTAGGCCTGATGAGGTACAAATATACAAATGCAATCTCTCATATGATAGAGAAAAGGAGAAAACCCATAGGAAAAAACTCCCCCCAAAAGAGAGACAAAAGAAATGAAGAGGCTAGAAGGCCCCCCTAAAGATGATGCTGTTGCAGATGTAGATCGCACCCCAATAAGAGCTCATAGATGAATGAACTTGCTCTTAGTGAAAGGTTTGGTGAATATGTCTACAACCTACTCTAAAGATTGGAAAAATATCAAGTCAATGACCTAACTATGAATAAGCTCCCAAATGAAATACATGTGAATCTCTATGTGCTTAGTCTATTGGTGCTAAACTAGATTCTTGCAAATCTGAATGGTAGTCTAGTTGTCATAATAAATGATGGTGGGATGCCTGATCGGAATGCCAAACTCAGAAAGAATCCCCTAAAGCTAAATAGCCTCAGTAGCTGCATTAACAACTCCCCTATACTCTACCTCTGTGGATGATATACCAATAGCATTCTGCTTCTTGCTAGACTAATTGATAAGACTAGAACCTAGAGAGAAACTATAACCAAAAGTGGACTTGTGAGTCTATGAATCACCAGCCTAGTTTGAATCTGTATATCCAACCAAGTCAACCTCTATGCCAAATATATAATGAATCCCATATCTATGTGAACCCTGTATGTAATGCAAGATCCTCTTAGCTACTTTCCAATATAGCTCATGAGGTTCCTGCATAAATCTAGAGACAAGTCCCACTATATATGATATGTTGGGCCTGGTGTGAGTCAAGTAAATGAGACTACCAACAAGTTGTCAATACTGAGTGGCATCAACCAATGGTGAAGAATAATTAGCCTCAATCTTGACTCCTGATAGAAAGGGAGTCAGAGATGGCTTGCAATCAGCCATGTGAAATTGAGCCAATAAATCAAGAGCATACTTAGGCTGTGTAAGAGAAATCCCTGAATCTAACTATGAGATCTTGATGCCAAGGAAGTAGTGTAATAAACCCAAGTCTGTCATGTCAAATCTATCTTGGAGAGATGCCTTCACCACTGTAATAGATGATGAAGAACTCCAGATGATCAAAAGGTCATCAACATATAAAACCAAAATCAGAAGTGAATCATCCTGTCATAAAAAGTAGACATTGGGGTCAGAATGGCACTTAGTGAAACCCACTATGAGAAGGAAGGAATCCATCTTGGCATACCAAGCCTGAGGGGCCTATTTGAGGCCATAGATAGATTTCTTAAGTCTGCATACTAAGGAAGAATCCTGAATAAATCTTGGTGGCTGCTCCATGTAGATCTCCTCTAGATTTTTGTGAAGAAAGGCACTCTTCACATCCATCTAGTGCACATCCCAACCATGTGTTGTAGAAATAACCAAGGTGCATCAGATAGAAGTCATATTTATAATGGGTGAAAAGGTCTCTGAGTAATTAATGCCTGCCACCTATGAGAAACCCTTGGTGACCAATTGTGCCTTGTACTTATCAACTGACCCATTTGCTGCAAACTTGGTCTGATATATCCACCTACATCGAACCATCTTTCTTCCCTTAGGAAGTGAAGTCAAGTCCCAAGTGTGATTTTTGATTAAGGAAGAATATTTTTCCTCCATAACACTATCCCACTCAGGTACCCCTGATGCCTCTCAAAAAGTGTGTGGATCTAAAACTAAAGCAAAGAAGGCATGTGGATCTCTCTAAAAATCCCCCCTAGTACATCTATCATCTGTGGGATCTCCTACCCAAGTGCCATCACTCTCAAGTGTCTATTTGGCCCAAAGTGGCTTGAAAGTGGGTGAGTAAAATGTTAACTCCTTATCCTCTGACTGACTAGAGGTGGATGACTTTGCATCACTATCCTTGCTGTTTGAACTTGAAGAAGAAGAAGATGTCTCTATCTCAAGAACCTACTATGGCTAATCTGAATCTGATGAGGAATCATCATGAAGAAATAGATCCGATGAAGGAG
This sequence comes from Torreya grandis, assembly GCA_037957365.1. Classification (NCBI taxonomy): domain Eukaryota; kingdom Viridiplantae; phylum Streptophyta; class Pinopsida; order Cupressales; family Taxaceae; genus Torreya; species Torreya grandis. Next base: position 1,088,655 of record JARHVA010002134.1, on the reverse strand, counting down.
AAGAAGTGCCAAGTGTTGAGTCTTTAGGACTCTCTTGAAAGTAGACATTTCTCTTAATAAACAACTTATGAGTGACTGAATCTAGAAGATGATACCCCTTAATACCATTTGGATATCCTACAAAGATGCAAGGCTTAGAATGATGTTCCATAGCTTTGCATTTTTTCTTTGGTATGTGGGCCATGACTAAGGATTTGAAAACCCTAAGGTGCTCAACATCAGGTTTCCTTTTATGCCAAGCTTTAAAAGGTGTTATCCCTTTCAAAGCTTTATGAGGAACCCTATTTTGAATGTAGCAAGCATAATTGATGGCTTCAGCCCAGTACTATGGTGATAAGGATTTGGAGTGAATCATATAGCTACCCATCTCTTTTAAGAACCTATTTTTGTGTTTTGTAACCCCATTTTGTGAAGGACTGTAAGTGATTGTGTGCTACAAATTAATCCCCTCTGTGGTGTAAAATTGCTCAAACCTATTGCTGACATACTCCCCTCCATTATCAGTTCAAAGAACCTTGATGGATTTCTAACTCTATTTCTCAACAAGAGCCTTGAAGTCTAGAAAATTTTCAAACACTTCAGGCTTTTATTTGAGAAAATATATTAAAGTGTACCTAGAGAAATCATCAATGAAAGTGAGGATGTACTTGGCCCTTGTGAAAGATGGTTTGGGAAAGGGTCTCGATACATCATTATGGACTAACTCCAAAGGTTGTGAAGCCCTCCTAGCTTTGCCTTCATAAAATTTTGCTTTGGGATGCTTCCCAAGGGAGCACCCCTCACAAAGTCCTTTTGAGAATTAGACACGAGGCAAGCCAATGACCATGTCATGTTTGTAAAGTTGCTCAAGGTAGTGGTAGTTAAGGTGGCTAAACCGCTCATGCCATAATTTGATAATTCCATCTGAATGAGTTAGTAATGCTATTAAAGAAGAATTAGGTGCAAAATGTGAGAAGGTATATAACCTTGCTTGGTGATCTGCCCTACCCACTGCCACTATAGCATCATTATGCAACTCCCTGATAGCCACCAAATCTGGTGAAAACTCAACTCTCATGCCCTGACCAATGTGAGTGATTTGGTACACTGATAGGAGAATGGTTGAAAGAGAAGGAACACTTATAACATTATTGAATGTTCCTCCTTCCATTTCAACTGACCCTCTCCTTGCAATAGAAACTGATGTGTCATCACCCAAACTAATTGAAGTCATGCTACAAGGATCTAAAGATGAAAACTCAACTAGGGAAGAACCCATGTGGTGAGAAGCACCCAAGTTAATGACCCATGAAGATGGAGAAGCAGTAGTAGCTACAAGGGCCTTGCCCTTTTCTTTCTCCTTACCCTTGCCTTTTGCCTTAGTAGAATCTTGGGTAGATGAATTCTGCTTGATAGACTCAAGAACACCTATGTTGTGCTTCTCTAGAAGATGAGTTAGGTGATCTATTTGTTTCTTCATGCATTTGTGTTCATGATGCCCTATCTTTTTACAATAGGCACACTTAACCTTTTCCTTCTTAGGTTTAGCATTGGAGGATGAAGACTTAGTGTTGTTTTTGGCAGGATTGTTGTTTTCTTTCTTCTTCTCCTAGTCCTTGTTCTTTTTCTTCTTTTCCTTTGTTGAAGTCTTATCCTTACCATTTCTAGCTATCAAATATTGGGGTTGAGTAGACTTCTTTGTGCCCATTTGAATTAGCTTATCTTGTTCCCTAGTCAAGTCATCAATGAATGAATCCATAGAAGGCATTTTCCATGTAGTGCCAAGGGCACTTTTTGTGGCATGGAAAGTGGAGACAAAGACTGAATAGTTTGGACCTAACTTTGCAAGAATAAAAAGGATGAGTTGATCATCTTTCTTCTCTATCCTGCATTCTTTCAATTACAATCTAAGGGCCTTAAACTTAGTGAAAAAGTCCTGTAGGGTGTCAAAGTTGTTAGGACTTAGACTTATGAGTTCATTTTCGAGCTCATGACCTCTCATCTCATCAAGCTTCTCAAATAAGAGTTCTAAGGTGTTCCATATGTCTTTGGGAGTCTTGGTAGTTTCTAAATGGAAGAGAAGTTTTGAAGACATGGAAAAGCTCAGTAATCCATAGGCTTCATCACTATAGTTGTACCATTTGACCTTTTCAACATTAGTGCTAGGTTCTACTTTAGTAACCATGGTGATCCTATACAACCCTTTACTTCTAAGAATGATTGACATTTTAACCTTCCATTCATGATAGTTGAAGGATGTTAAGGGTTTAAGTTGAAAAGAATCCATTTTAAGCTAAATTTAGGTGAAGTTGTGTTGATTTCAAGTTGTGAATTTATGCAAAAAGGAAAATGAAAGCAAAGATTTGCAAGTGGTGAAAAGCAAACACACCCCCAAAAAATGTTGAGTGACCCCCCTACCCCCCCAAATATGCAAGTGAATGTTCAAAAGACATTGGACTTAGTTGAGAATGCATCTTAGAGCAATCAATGTAAGACTTTAAGCAAATAGGACGTCGAACTCAGCCAAAAATGCATCTCGGGAGACCCAAATTTTAGGCACTTTATATAATAGTGAATTTTTAACAAATAACAAGCCTACACTATGGATAATTTAAATACAAACACTTTTTCAAAAAATTGCACCCAAATCTGAGCTACTGTTTGCAAGATATTAAAGATTCAATTTTCCTGTAAACTAGTGTTTTTGCAAAATAAAACACTAAAACATAAAAAAATGCCTATTTTGAGAGAGAAAGTGGCCTTCCAACCACTCATTGGAGTCAACACAGAGCAAGGAATCCAAAGGAGGTCTTTGTGTGTGGGAATTAGCCTCTTTCCAACCTGGGCCTCACCCTTCGTCTTCGACAGGTGAAGATACAAGTTTAAATTTAAACCCCCAAAATTTCAAATTGTCTAAAATACTTCATATTCAATCAAATGGATTGATTTTTTTTTGACAAGTCAATTTTAACTAAAAAAATAAAGTAAAAGATAGAATGAAGTGGATGGCCATGTATTTAATGGCCCACATGGGATGCCAAACAAGGAAGGGTCGCCATTTAAAAAAAAAATAGGCTGGCAGAATTCTCTTACAAAAAAAGGCACAGTTCTAATTTTGCTGGGCAAAAAATATTGAATCTATAGACCTGATAGATCTCAATGCATAGTAGGGAAGAGACAAAGTTTATGCAGGAAAAAAAAGATGCCAAGCTGCTGGAAAAGGATGCCAAGCTGCTAGAAAAGGATGCTAGACTACTGATATTTCCACAAATTGCCCTACTGTAGCCACAATAGATCTATACAAGATGTCTTGGAAAACTTTAACTCAGATATCTAGAGGGAGATCTGAATGAAACTCAATAGAAGTAATTATTTTAAATATATTATTGTATGTATTTGCATGAGTTTTCAAGAAACTCTACCAAAACTCTCAAATGCAATGGAGTTATACAAAAAACTACTAAGAAAGCAAAGTAAGAATTTCAGAATAAACTAATAGCATAACCAGACACACAATTACCAGGGTGGCTCTGATACCATATCGGAGTTGTTGCTAGAATCTAGATAATGCAAATGCAATAGAGATGTGATCACATGAGATGAAGCTAGTGCACATCACATAGATGCTAAAGCAATTTGAAATTATACAAGAAGATAAATTATACAAGGCAAGTAGGAGAAAATACAATATCTGATTAAGATGAGATGCCAAAGTGAAGAATACATATAGGAGAGTACGTAAGTAACTCCTCCACAAAAGGTGGTCAAGGCACCCCAAGAATAGACTGTAACTCCTCCATGAAAGGTGGTGACAAGGTGCTAAGAATAGAGAAGTAACTCCCATAAAAGAGTTACTTATGACATTCTTATGACACCTATGACACATCTATGACACACATCTCCACATAAGCTAGCCTATCCCACTAATGTAGGAAAACTCCAAGTATGCATAAATATAATTTTCCTAATTAAATAATAGGGAAAAATAAAACCTACACTAATAGGGCCCAAGGAAAAATATATTTGTAGAAGTAGAAAAGTCCATGATGAACCCAATGTTGACATGTGGATAGATTTTTACACTAAGGATTTTGTTGGCATCCATTTTGGCACTAATTGAGGCAAATTTGATGGTTTATTTTACCCGTTTAGACATCAAATTCATGAGTAGACTGTGTAACAACACTTGATTCATAGAATCAATGTTAGAGTGGCCTGGCATGAAAATCATGGTGAAACTCAACAAAAATGTATGAAAAATGATGAGATGGAAATGAAATCTATCCCTATTCATCATAGTTGAAAGTGGAGAATATGCATGAAGAAGATAAGTTATAAGCTTGAAGGGATGTGGTAGGTAGTTTTGCATGCATGACTTTGGAAACAATGATGGGATCCCCACTACCTCCAACCCCATTACCTAATCATCATAAATTTTTTACCCACAATAATAGTGAATAAGACTAGATTAAAATTGAGATTTGAATATTTTTCATATTTAAATAGGAAAGATTTTCATTGCAAGAGGACCCTTTTTTAACATAGAAATGTTATAGAAATTATCCCCTCCTTGATCCCTCTACCTTGATTTTATGCCTTTAAACAAATAATATAATTATTTTTACCCTCTTAATTACTTGAATTCTATGTGTATCTTATGAATTATTTATTCTCTCTTTATGGTGAAGTGTTATTTCCCTTTTATTGTGTCCAATTCTATTTCACCTCTATGCAAGTAAACTTTCTTCTATAGGTCACAGTCTATGTATCTCATGGTTTATGAATTATTATATGTGGTGATAAATTATTATAATTTTAATACTACCATAGATCCTTGTACCTCTATATGAAACATTGATGCTAAGAAGTTCATGATTGAGTTGTGTATGCTATAGTTCCCAAGGTTTCCATTATGAAATATCAAGTACATGGAGGAATCAAACTATTTTGGTGTATCACCCATTTTTATTTAGTTTATTTATTTTAAGAACTCCTTTTTCCTTTCTTTTATAAGTGCATTGGAGTTATTTTTAGTCTTATATGATCCATTAGGGTAAGTTAGCCTTGTCTAGAGGCTCACTCCAACCATAGGTGACCCACAGTCATGGGGTGTTCCCATTGTGTCAATTGGGTGAGGAGATGTGAGACACCTCGTTAGAGGGTGTAAGTCAAAATGATACTAGTTTATAGCACACTCGGTGGGACCCTACATTCATCTATTAGATAATTTTTGGTGTGTTATTTAGTACATCAATTTTTTGAAGTAGTATATATAAACACTAATGGTGACTCTGATTCTACTTCAACTGATTTTAGCAACCTAGACATCTTCTAGGTAAAAAGTTAAGTGGTTTTAGTTTACTTGATGTTATAATAAATTTACAATGTCAAAACTGTATGAGATACATCTTATATGGCTAGGTTTAGGAGATATTCCAGCTACTTTATATCTCCCTATCATGAGTGTTATCCTCCCTTCACCATCAATATTTTTATCAAAATTTGTAGCTTGTTTATCAACCATTTGATGAGCCAAATTAGTCTTATGTATCTCCATGTGCTCCAAGTCAAATTACTCATGATCTTAACTTATCTTATCTTTTTAACATTCTCTCAAAATCCAAATGGTGTTTCCATTATGGGAAATATCATGACCAATCAACATGTGCATATGCAAGGAGAGCAAAAAATGCAAAGGTACATGAATATAAAATTAAATATAAAATTTTAGTACCATGACACCAATATAGACATCCTAAAAAAACTACCTCTTCATGAGCCTCAAGATTTACAACCATGGTGGCCTTCCTAGACTAGACATCCTACCTTCAAGATGCCAAGTGTGGGTAAGCCCACTCTTGAAAAAGAAAAGAGAATGGTTGCAGAAGCTAAACCAACTATAATTCCAAGTTTTAAAGGCTCCAATTATTTGAAAGAGTTTATGCTTAATTATATCTAATCTTCCTCAAGTCCCTTGAAATTCTCAACCAGGGAAGTTTCCAAGTTTCTCACTCATGCCTCATATGCCAATCCAAAATCAAGAGGGAAAAATTTGTATAAGCCAAACCAAGGAAGTTTCCAAGTTTTATGGGTGCAGCTTCAATCTCAAAGCCAATTCAAAATCAATCCATAATGACCTATACTCATATTTAACCAATTAAACATTATTGACCTCCCACCATCTCTATTTTAAAAAGAGAACCCATTGTATGGAGAGAAAGTGAAGTTCATAGGGGGAAGAAGAGAGTGTTTTAAGTGAGGATAATGAGGAAATAATTATTGGTAGCCCTCTTTATGCCACTAAATTAGAAAAATCAGACTTTATGTAAGAGGAAGATGAATATGATCAATTAGAGCAACAAAACAATGAGAAAATAAATGTAGATGGAGAGGAGGAAGATAAACTTGGTGAGGAGAGGCTAGGTTTATATAGTCAAGGTTATATTTAGGGGTAATATGGTGAAGTGCCTTGTTGGATGGATGTAATTATATTCAACATGGAAGAAGAAGAAGAAGGTTAGTATGGTTGACATAGGTCTAATCTTAATAAAGAGGAAATAGAGCTTAAATCCAAAAACATCACTTCTCATATCCAAGAAGAGTTGGAAGAATGTCTTGAGTCAATCTAAGGGATCAGATTTCATGATGTGGGAGACATTTTAGTCCTTTCTAATGAAACACTAATGTAAATTTAGTTTCAATACAACCTAATTTAGCCTCTTGAGGAATATTTGCTTTTAATTCAAATTAGAGGCAAGAAATTAGACTTAAAAAGAGCGAAGAAGAGCTAGAATATGACTAATTTTAGGATGAACTAGAATACTTATGCTCAAGAATTGACATTAAAATAACATACCTTCAATAAGAAACCCATAAGTAACATGAACAATAGGTGGAAGTAGATGTGCTTCCAATTCAATCACATGTACTTCAAGAAGAGAATCCTAATCAACAAGATGATAGAATAATTGAACACAAGTATGATAACAACTTGGACTACTCAATATTTGTCTCGATAAGAAGATTCCCTATCAAGTACAAGTCTTAGTTGGAGTCTAAGAAAGATAAACCACCACAATTTTTTCTCAATCCAAATCATAAAATGAGCATCAAGAAGGCCAAAATCAACTTGCCTATCCACTCTAAGATAACTAAATTTGTAGTCAACTCGAGTGGGTGAGATTGTTTTTGTCCTTAGAGAAGTATATCACCAATACATTAAGCATCCAATCCTTATTCAATTTTGTTTAGTTACACTCAAACATGAAAATATTTATAAGTTGATAAGAAAGGGAAGCAATTTTGTGGAACTAATTAATGGATTTATTTAGTTAGACTTTTGATTGGTTAGTTTAGGGTAGATTAGATAATTTTTTCCTCCAAGTGTTGTATAATAGTTTAGTTATTTTACTTTCCTAAGTATTTTTTCATGTTTTTTCTATTATTTATTTTCTCTTTTTATTGAAAGGTAGATCTTAGATTAGTTATTTAGCATTAGGCCAAGCAGGTTAAAAACATGGTTATGTTCTCAGAATCAAGAATTCTAAAAGATTCTATAACTCCATGCCAAATAGATTGCTTCAAAGGATATTGGATTCATGATTAGAAATAAATCAACCTGCATATGTCACCAAATATGTTGATCATTTTTGTTCACCATGGAAGAGTAGCATCCAAATATTACTAAAAGGCTTCAGTTCAATAGAAAAAGGTTTTTGAAGTTATGTTGGAGTTAGACAAAAGTGGATAAGTCAAGAAAGAAGCAAAGGAATTAGTAAGTTTTCAAAAAATGGTCTTCTCAATTATTAATTTGTTTAAATATTTTAATCTTCAAAGATTCTACAAAGGATAGTCATAAATTTTGTTTCAAATAAAAGTTTAAAAACACAAGTTTTGAACACCAGGCTATGTTGTGCTTCCTATGCAAAGAATAAATGTTTTGACACTTAGTTGATACTTTAAAATTTGATCAAATCCATGTGTCATGTTTTTTATCAATAAGACTTATCCCTTATTTATTCAAAATTTTCTTGATGGGTCAATAAAGCACTTCAACACAGCCATTTTAGGGTTCTTTTATCTCTTAGTGATAGCTTCAAGAGGTGATGAGATAGAATTTAATGGGCCACTAATGATCTATTGATTTTTTCCAAAAATTTAAGTCACATTAGGACTTTAGTCTGATCAAATAGTTCCAAAAGAAAATCATTCACATTTCTCAGTGGTCTGTGTGTCCTTCATAAGACTTTCAACACTTAGCCAATTTTGTTTAATTTTTTTGGTGCCATGTGTCAATCTCCCAATGGTCTTAGGAATTTTTAAAATTCCTTTCAACACTTAGTTAATTTTCATGAATTTTATTGGTAATATCCATGTCAGTAAGGTAGAAATCAAGTAGGTTATCAAAATGCTTCCATGTGTCACAATCCCAGTGACCTAGATTCCCATAACCATCTATAAAAAGTAAAAACCCTTTAGGATAATGGGTTAATAAGATGATGCCACATGAAATAATCTAACTTATCACTCTCTAAGATGTTTTCATACAACCTAACCATGATGTCATAATCTTAGGCAATAGCTGACCATGATGACAACACATCAAAATCTTGTTGCTATGTAGCCCTAGGTGATCTATGCAAATAGATTAGTATATTAGGGAAAAAGGTGAGTGAGATGTTACCACATGGGGAAATATTGATTCATTATAGAGATAATAATTATATTTTTGATTGAATACCCAAGTTGAGTAATGAAAAAGAAAGGAAGTGACACATGTTAGAATCTAAGCCAAGATCACAATAAAGGAGGGTTAATAGGGATGATATGGATAGTAACGTGGAACCCATAAAAACTGAGAGAATGACATGTGGCATCTAGAGATGGACTCAAGTCAAATATGTAATTCAAAGTAAGAAACTAAGTGTTAAAAAGAGGGCCCAAGGAAGAATATAAATGAAAAAGTAGAAAATTCCATGATGATCCTAATGTTAAAACATGGTTAGATTTCACCATTGAGGAGTTTTTTGGCATCCACATTGGCACTAAATGAGGAAAATTTGATAGCCCATTTCACCTATTCAAATTTCAAATTCATGAGTAGACTATGTAACTACATTTGATTCATAGAATCAATGATAGAGTGGCCCAACATGAAAATCATAGTGTAACTCAATATAAATACTATAACAATGATGATATGGAAATATAATTTATCCCTATTCATCCTAGAGGTGAGTAGTGAATATGCATGTAGAGGACAAGCTACAAGATTGAGGAGATGTGCTAGGTAGTTATGTAGGTGTGACTTTAGCAATCCTGAGGGGATCCACACTACCTCAAACACCCTTCCCTAATCATCATAAAATTTATAACCACCTTGATAGTGGGTAAGATAAAATCAGACCTGAGCTTTGAATATTTTTCCTATATAAATAGGCATAATTATTATTATAAGATGACCACTTTTTGGCACATAAATATTATATAAATTGGCCAATCTTTGATCCCTTTACCTTGATTTTATAACTTTGAGAGAATAATATAACTTTTTTTACCCTCTCAATGACTTAAATTCTATGTGTATCTTAATATTTTTTTATTCTCTCTTTGTGGTGAAGTGTTCTTTCCCTTTGATTGTGTCCAATTCTATTTCACTACCATGCAAGTGAACTCTTTTTTGTAGGTCCTAATCCATGTATCTCATGGTTTATTAATTTTTAGTTATGGTGATGAATGATTATCCTTATAATACTACCATAAATCCTTTTACCTCTCTATGAAACACTGATGCTAAGAAGTTCATGATTGAGTTGTGTATGCTACATTTCCCAAGGTTTCCATTATGTAATCTCAAGTATGTGGAGGAGACAAACTGTTCTAGTGTATCACACCTTTTACTTTTAGTTTATTTATTCTTACAAATTTATCCCTTTTCCTTGAAAGTATAGTAGCATTAATTTTAGTCTTAGGTGATCCATCAGGGGAAGCTAGACCTATCTAGAGGTTCACTCAAAACATAGGTGACCTATAACCTTGGAGTGTTGTCATTATGTCGATTGGGTGAGGAGACGTGAAAGACCTCCTCAGATTGTGAAACTCAACATGAAAACATGTAGCTTAGCTATTCATTTTTTTGGAATTTAACTTATATTTGATATATGTGTAGGAGATAGGGTTTGTAATTTTTAGGTCTTCTACATGATAAATTAGGACACAAAAAATTAGTAAACCCTTGTAAATAAGCTGAATTGTGTCCCTATTCTCCCAATGTAGCCTTGTCCCAACAAAGTTTAGATTCCTATTTTTAGTCACAACATAGTTTGCAAGTATCTTTAGGTAGTTTCTAGTCATAGTCATCTTATATAGTTAGAAATAAATTTGATTTAATGCATGTTTGTATATATTTTACTATTTTTATCTCACTTTTAGTTTTGTAAATTCTATATTTTACATTTAGATCTACATAGTCACTATATTTTAGTTTTAATAGTTTAAATCTATTTATTTGAGTCATTTCAATTCAAAACAAATTAAACATTCTATTGGACTCAAAGTTTTATTTTAAGAACACTAATTTATTGATTTTTGTGTGGTTAAGGTTTTATTTAAATTTTTAATTTCTAAAAAATAAGAAATTCTTGATTCCTTACATAGATTTTTTTTTTTTGAATTTTTTCTATCTTGTTTATTTCTTGCTTTTATAATGGCGTTCTAGTGGTTTTAAAACTACTTAGTCACTATTGTTATAGGATTGTAATGATATATTTTATATACATCATATTATGAGAGGTTATACCCCAATAATCATAGCTAATTTATATCACTAAACATGGAGTTTAGTTTCAAAATACATTCTAGTATATTAGAAACACCTAGGGTCCCTAGTTTATACCACATGAAGCTTATTATATCCATTTGATTTGTGGTACACCTAAGAGAGGTGTACTTACTAGGGGAGTTACTCTCACCATACCCTTGAAAATGGGGTTAGTGGGATACAGACATGGTTTTACCTTTGTAGTTAGTGCTCTTAAATATTGGACTGACACTAATCAACAAATAATCAAATATATTCAAGATCCCATATAATCATTCAAGCCATTTGAAAAATAAATTTTTGGACTCATCATGTGATAAGGATTTGCATCATGATGAATCCAAAAATTGATTTTTCAAATAATTTACATCGTGATAATATTAATAATTTATTTCATTAAAACCATTGCCTAGATCACCCGTATACAATTATTTTTGATTGTGTTGTATTCATAGTCATTAACATCTCTTATTCATATCATATTTTATTCATAATGGGTTAAATGAATTAATGTTTATTTCATATATTCCATAACATTATAAAGTTCATTGTTACATCTTGTCTTACTTTTCAATATGCTATTTACTATGTTTTACATGGATTCATGCCAAATTATTAAAAAAACTACATTAAATAAGTACCAATCTCTTGGCCTTCCTATTTCACATGGTTACACTACTAAAACATGTCATTTTTATTCTCCAATATATTTTCTAAAATTTGAAATGACTCTGGAACAAAAGGAAGCATATGTTTTACATTGTATCAAATATTCAAATTCAAGGTATCTTACACAACCTAGTTCAAACCACATTTAAGGGTGCATTATGTCTCTTATTTCTTAACCTAATACTCAAAAAAAGTCTCCCAAAATTTATAAATAAAAATTTATGCAATACCTTTGTGAACATCTATAAAAGGTTAAATCAATATTATACATTGCTAAAAAGAAAACAAATAAAGGCTCCCAATATAATGATTCTAAAATTTACATTTACACTATCACATCTATTCATATTTTGGCATCTCTAGTTACTTTCATAGCATAATCCCTTAGTCTAGGAAAATCACTTGGTTCCCAATAGATATCCATGCCCATGCCTATTCATGCTACTTATACTCCTCCAATATCTTATACAAATGCTACTCTTAAGAATACCATTATTGAATGACAAACTAAGCTATCTCAATCTAATAAAACCATTTATCATCCTAGCCCTTATATGGAATCATGTTCCTTGTTACATAACCTTTGACACCCAAAATTGAATCTTATAGATTAATAATTAGCTTTGTGTGTCTTAAGCTTCCTCTATATGAAGGTAAAGGTGATCTTGAAAAAAATTTCATGCCTTCTATGAAGCTTATTTATATTATGTAGATAATGCCAAATTTTTGACAAATATCTTTCTGATAAGTCTAAAATAATATGTTCTTATATTATTTTATTATCTTTCTCTTCAATCAATAAAGGTTTTTGATCCTTTGGAAAAGTAGTTGTTAACACATTTATCTATCAAAATTGGCAAAAATCTATCATATTATCAAATTGAAAAGTTCAAACAAGGGTATAATGAAAAAATCATTGAATATGTTATAATACATAATAATATACTATAAAAAAATGACAAATCAAATGTCTCATAATGAGCTTCAATATATCTTCACTCAAATTTTACTATCTCTGCTTCAAAAGTCTATTATGTTTGATAAGTTCAAATATATTTATTAAATATGCCATACAATTAAATATTGTTAGGTAAAATTTATTAATTTGAATAACTTCAAGTATACATCAAATTATCCTTCTACTTCAAATGCCAAATTTCAAAGCAATCTAAATTATAAGATCAAACCCAATGAATTTAAGAATGAAGCTAAAGCTATAATTGATGTTAATTCACAACTAAATAATAAGATTAAATTAAAATATCCACCAATGAGTAAATTATATAGGTTACCTTCATCTCCTCATGTATTATTTAAAAATATACTTTAATGTAATCTTATCACTCTTCCCCCACCAATGAAAGTAGACATGTCTATATCACAACTAATGTAGAGAATCACAAGTTAACATAGGTTATTATTATGTTTGAAAGTTTCATGATGATTACTTTTGGTATGGTGTGAGTGTGAGAGGTCTTATAGAGTCCCATAGTGTTTTTTTGAGTCATTAAGATTCTTGTGATTGTGTATTCTTAGCCATTTAGATTTTTCCCACCAAAAAGGGGAATTTGAAAATTTGAATTTATACCTAGGTCATGAATTGGTATTTTGGATTTTGTGTGAACTAATTATGTTGATTTAAGTTTTTTAAGGGTAATATAGGTCATAATAGGGTTATTTAAAGGTTTTTTAATGTGAAAGTCATGTAAAATCAATGTAATTCAATAAAATCAAAGAAACATGCATATATAAGTACCACCATACATGGAGTTAGCCTTGTGAGGAAGTTATGTTACATGATTGGATTTATTAGAGGATGGAATTCATGAAAGGTAAAGAGAGATTTATATAAGGTTGGTATGATAGGAAAGGTTTAAAGGAGAGTGGAGAAAAATAACCAATTAGAGTTTCAAGAACCTTTGAAAGAACAATTGTTGTAGTTGTACATTTTTTGAAGGATTGTCTTATCAAGGAATGAAGGAAAGGAATTGTTACTAAATATTATTTATTTCCCTAATTATTAACTATATTAAAGTGAGTTTATAATACCTCTATTTTCTGAAATTTTGTGTAGTTTTAATTCATCATTGGGTACAAGTTGTATACACAATATAGTTTAAATAGAGAGAACTATGTTTTCACAATAAAAAGAAAAAGTAAGTGGTATATTTTTGAGGATTATTGAATTGTTTTAAGTTATTATAATTATATAAACATTTAAAAGACTATAATTTTTAATAATAAACTTTGGGAATAATTTATTATAGGCTTAAAATCAAGATTTCCCTTAGCTAGAAACACAGATCTGTGATAACTTCTAGAACTCTACTAAAATACATGTAAGAGGTCAATAAAGATTGTTCAAAACCTAAAATTATTGAAAAGGTTGAGTTTAATTTAAAAAAAACAAAAAAAATCATCAAAATAATTTGTAAGTGATTCAAATTCAAAATATTCCCTTTAGTTTACTCTCGGGTACCTACAAACCTGTGCAACCTTGAACTAGGGTTTTGATTTGGAAACTTGAATATATAGTGTTACAAACATCATAAATTATTTAAACTTTGTAGTATATGATATTTTTATGTGATATAAATGATTAATTAATATATATAATGGTACAAGACTGTACAATATGGTAATTAAGACTTTGTTAGTGCATTAGGCTTACAAAGACCTAATTAACATGTAAGTGTTATGAATCAATGGACTTACATTGACAGTACCAAATTGAAATTTTGTGTGAAGTTGTAATAGGATAATGGGTAATAAAAACTAGTCTTGGTTTTTTTAAACCATATTTATTATTTAAACCAACAAGCTTTGTGCCTAAATAGGGCTACTAGAGACTAAGCCTTAAAGAGAAGAGAGTGGATTGTTTGAGAATTCTAACTTAGAGATTGAGTATTATGGTTGGATGGGTAAGGGAGATAAAATAGGTATGTGTATAGACATATTATCCCTAGTGTGAATACAATAACGTTATAACCATGCATTAGGCTTTTAGTTCTATGAACCTGTATGAGAATAAACAAGCTTGAAGCAATAATAAGAGAGTAAAGTCTTGAAAATTATGTATGAGAGTGTGGTGTTTTTACTAAAAGGATAGAGTTTAGAGGGATATTAATGGTGATGTGTATTCAAGAGAAAGAAAAAAACTATGTGTGAAAGGAGGCTTATGATTCTAACAAAAGTAAGATTGATCAAGGGTGTTAATAGAGGAGCAAAGTACTTATTACAAGTAAGTAAATTAGAGATCAGAGAAGGGATAAAAAGGCAAGTATTAGAGCTAGGTGAATGAATGAGGTAAATGTACTTCTCCCCCTACATTAGGTAGTATCAAATTAGGTAAGCTCTTGGAAAGTTTATGATTTTGAGTATTAAGGGTTGCTATTTGAGATTATAGGAATACAATAAGAGAGGGAAAAAGGTTTTTAAAACCTAAAAGGTAAGAGTTTGAGTGAAAGAGAATCCCTAAAGCCATAGAGGCTTGAATAAAGAAGAGAGATATCATAATATCAAAGGAAGAATTTCAAGACGAGATTAGTTTATAAAAATAAGTTCAAGGTAAAGGACTAACAATACGAAAAGCCTAGGGTGGAAGACCTAGGTGAGGTGTTAAGAAGCATGTAGGATAAACTTGCTAAAATATTAAAGGCATAGTGAGGCCTAAGGAAAGGTGAAAGATTAAAAGGAAGAAAGAGAAATAATTAAGGGCTTGAACAAGGAAAGTTTACACAAGAAGATGGAGAGAAAAGTTAAGAAAAGAGAGTTAGAGATGGAAAGGATAAGTATAGATCAAATCTTAGAGGAGTCAAGACAAAGATATTTTGTAAAAATTAGAAGGATAGTATAGTGGCCTCTCAGAGAGATTATGATAAAGAAGATATGAAAATAAGAAGCTAAGCAATTGAGATAATAGCTAAAGACATTATCAAAGCATCCTAAAAGGGAAAAAAATAGGTAAACAAGACTCAAAAGTTTATATATGATGATTTATTGTCATGTGTGTATGTAGGTATAAAAGTGAATAAAGAATAAGTCCACTTTGAGGACACTAAAATTGAAATCATTAAGGATAACAAACGTGAATAACATGTTTATGTTGAAGAAGAATTTGATTGGGTAGTAGTGTATATAAATATAATGATTTATTACCTTAAAAGAGGAGAAATGATTGGAGAAGGATATATTCAAGAATAATGATGCTTCATTGAAGGTATAAAATAAATAAAATTAAATCAATAAGATGGATTCAAGTTTGAACTAACTAGTTTCAAAAGGTAAGAAGATCAAAAATTAGAATTTATATTACATGAATCAATCAAAGAGGTTAAAAATAAAGTTTGATTTTGAATAATGATGATAAAATAAATCTTGATAAGAATATTTAAATTTTTGATGAAAAACATATGTTGAAAGATATAGAGTATCTTGAAAAGGAGATTTTAGGTGATGAAGAGTTGTTAGATAAGAAACAAGACCAAATATTTATTTATGAAAGTTGGGATCAATTGCAAGTAAAGATGAAAGTTTTGGAGCATGCCATAAACAATAAAGAAAAGGAAAAATTCTATCCTAGAATATAAGTTTAAGATATGAGCACTTGGCATGAGCTAATGGAGTCTCAAGGGAGATAAATATTGATGGATAAGATAGCATACATCATGGAGTAACAAGGATAAATACAAAGAGGATAGAGAGAGATTCAAAAGTCTAAAATTTAAATATCTAATACTTCATTAAACTATACATGCGAAGGTATAAAAACTAATTTATAGTATGAAGGAGTGTCTAACTTGACACATGATGGATATGGAGCCCAAGTAAATGTTATGGTATAATCTATGAAAGATAAAAATGAGGAAGAGGAGTTGATATGGAAAAAACTGATGAAAGAGGATAAAGTTGATTTATTAGAGTTCTTAAGTCAAAATAAAAAGAAGGTGGGAGTTTTCATAAAAAGAGAGGAAAAATTACAAGACAGAAAAATAGTATTTCAAATACAAAGATAATTTTTCTCATAATAACACTTAAATAATATGAATTTTTAGGTCACACAAGTGAATAAAACCAGAAACAAATAATGATTTTCATGTAAGAAGATGGATAAGTATTAGTACAAGGTGAATCAAACAAAGTTACAAGCCAAGGTAAGCCTAAAACTATGAACAAGATGAGCATAAAATCATGTGAGTTGATCAAGAAATAAGTATTAGTATCTAATGATATAAGTCAATATCAGATGTTAATAGGACATGATAAGGAACTTAAGAAGATGAAAGGGATGCATAGAGAGGATTGGAAGAAGAATACAAAATCAAGAGAGAATAGAAAGGATAATGAGATCCTTGAAGAGACTATAAAGTCTCATTAATATAATTTGATATGTAATAATAATGGTGGTACAAGTATGGATATGTAAGAGAGGGAGGAACTACATGATCACATGGATAAAATAAGTAATGAGGAACAAGAGCTCATGATAGAGAAAATGAAAGAGGATGACAACCATGATCCTCATAAAGGAGATGATTAGATGAAGAAATCATGTTTGGATGAGGACAAGATAAGTCCAAATGTTAACCAAGGAAGGGTTAAGAGTATGTTAGTATTAAGAGAGCAAAGAGAGGTCAGTATTAACCCAATAATAAGTCTAATTAGCATGCAAAGAGGTTAAGAGCAAAGAATCACAGAAAGAGAGATACAAGCATATGAACAAGAGAATAAACAAATGAAGAAATATCAAGGTAATAATTTAATATATTAAATTGGTAATGTTAAAATTGAGTTGGTTAGAGGTATGAATGATAAGAGTAAGAGAAAAGGTTTCTAAGAAGTTTTATGTTATGATGAACCTAAATTGGTCAAAGATATGTCATTGAAAGATGATCATGGCTATGAGCAGACTCACCATGAGAATGTGGATTATCATGATGATGTAGCTAAAGAGGATATAAATAAGAGTATAATAAGTGTTAAGGAAAAATATATGAATAATTAGCCATTAGAGCATGAGGACAAAGGAGAAATAATTGTTAATAAAATAGACCAACAAGGAGTTCATGAAAAAACCATGAAAAATGTGGAAGGAAACTATAGAGTAAGAGTAGGAGTGAAGAATAATAACCATAAAAGTTATATTATTATGAAGAAAAAAAGATATGGAGGAGATGGAATATGAAGAAGATAAATATTTTTAGGATATCATATACTTCATAAAGGTAGAGGATAAGTTGGCAAAGAGGCAAGATAAGGTAAGAAGATAAAGACAAAAGGATCAATTGAGAAGAAATGATAAAGACAAGAGGTGTATAAACAAGGGGATCTCAAAAAATTAGAAGATAAATAATTTTAAATCAAGGAGGAAGTTGGATAAAGTGCATTTGAGAAAGATCTCAAATCTTCCCACCTAAGGAGCTTGATGCAGAGCATCACAAGTTAAAATAGGTTGTTATTGTGATTGAAAGTTTCATGAGGGATGTTTTTGGTATGGTAAGAGTTTGAGTGGTATTATATGGTCCCATAGGGTGTTTTTGAGTTATTAATATTTGTGTGGTTGTGTATTCATATCCATTTAGATTTTTCCTACCAAAAAGGGGAATTTAAAATTTTGACTTTGTAACTAGGCCTTGAAGTGGTATTTTAGATTTTGTGTGAAATTATAATGTTTAATTAAGTTTGTGAAGGTTAATATTAGGTCATATGAGGGTGTGTTAAATTTTTTTCAATGTTCAAGTCATGGAAAAACAATGTCATTCAAGAAAGGCAAAGAAACATGCATATGTAACTTCTAACTTATATGGAGTTGGCCTTGTGAGGAAGTTATGTTTCAAGATTGGTGTTATTAGAGGATGGAATGTATGTAGGTGAAATAGAGAGTGGTATAATTTTAGTGGAATAGGATATGTTTGAAGGAGAGTGGAGAAAAATAATCAAAGAGAGTTCCAAGAACTTATTAAAGAACACTATTCTACTATACTTGTACATTTTTTGAAGCATTGTCTTATCAAGGAATTAATGAAATGAAATATTTATGAATATTATTGAGATAATTAAGTATTTATTATATGAATTTTAGTTTATAATAACTTTATTTTTTAAATTTTGTGTATTTTCAACTCATCCTTGGGTACAAGTTGTATGCACAATATAGTTGAAAGAGAGACAACTATGTTCTCATAGTAAAAAGAGAAAGTAAGTGGTATATTTTTGAGTATTTTTGCATTGTTTTGAGTTATTAAATTCATATAAAAATTTAAGAGTATTTAATTTTGAATAATACAATTTGGGAGAAATTGAATATAGGCTTGAAATCAATATTTCCCTCACCTATAGACACAAACCTATGATAACTTCTAGAACTCTGTTAAAACACATGTAAGAGGTCAATAAAGATTTTTCAAAGCATAAAAATGATTTATAAGGTTTAATTAAAGTATAAAATACCAAAAATAATCATAATAATAAATTTTAAGTTATTCAAATTCAAAATAGTCCCTTTGGTTTTCTCTCAGGTACCTACAAACCTATGTAACCCTGAACTAGGGTTTTGATTTAGAAACTTGAATATCTAGTGTTCCCACCATCATAAATTATTTAAATTTTGTAATATATGGTATTATGATGTGATATCAAGGATTAATAATTTTATATAATGGTATAATATTGTATAATATGATAATTAATACATTGTTAGTGCATTAGGCTTAAGGAGACCTAATTGACAGACATGTGTTGTGAATCAATGGATTTCCCTTGAGAGTCCTAGCATGAAATTTTTTGTGAATTTTTAAGATGATAATGGGTAATTATAATTTTTTTTTAAAAAACCCTATGTATTGTTTAAAACAACAATATTTATGCCTAAATAGGGCTACTATAGACTAGGCCTTAAAGAGGAAAGAGTTGATTGTTTGAGAGTTCTAGCTTAAATATTAAGTATTATAGCTTGATAGGTAAGGGAGATAAAATATGAATTTGGATGTCCATATGATCCTTAGTGTGAATAAAATAAACTCATAACCATGAATTAGGATTTTAGGTATATGAACCTATATGAAGATAAGCAAGCTTGAAGCAATATCAAGAGAGTGAAGTCTTAAAAAAATTGTATGAGAGGATGGTGTTTATACTAAAGGAGAGAGTGTAGATGGAGATTAAGGGTGATATGTATTCAAGATATAGAATAATATTATGAATTAAAGGAGGATTATGAGTCTATAAAATGTAATATTGATCAAGGGTGTCAAGAGAGGAGTAGATTACCTGTTCCAAGTAGGAAAAATAAAAAATTGAGAAAGGATAAAAAGGTAGAAATCATATTTAGGTGAATTAATGTGGTAAGTGTACCTCTCCCCTACATCAAAAATCTATAAATTTATATGGAAATGCATATTGTGAATACCATAGATGTATTGGGAATTCCACAAATAAATGTTTCAAGCTTAAGAACAAAATGCAAGATCTCATCAATGAAAACATTATTTATATTCACACACCTATTGAAGAGGCTAAGACATAAGTAAATTACAATTAAAAGCTCAAAATGTATAAAGATCATTTTAAAATTTTGAATAAATAATAATAAGGAAAATTGTTAATTACTTTATGAATATAATCTTCATCCTCCTCCTTCTACATATTGGCATCCATTTGGTAACATCATTGGTATAGTTGCAAGTAAACAAGCATCACATCCTCTGATCACATTTGATGATAATTAATTTTTTTTATTATGATTTAGATATACATGCACTCTTTATTCAATCAAATGTTTAAAGGCAATCCATATAAAGTGTTATGATAGACAATGGATTGAGGTAAAATGTGTGAACCATAACCCTCCTATACTCTTTGGGTTATACATAGAAAGCCTTATAGGATACTTATAGAGTTGTCAAATCAATTTATGGTCATACATAGGATAATATTTGGCATATAGTGCTACCATTACAAGTGGGAACCTCTCATAGTTCCCACTTCATTATTAGTTATACCAAGCACTAGGGTATTTTATATGATATTAAGATTATGTTGGATGCAAAAGATTAAAATAATACCTTTTACAATGCATAAATGTATAAAATATATCAAGGTAATCAAGTGGTAAAAATTATAGGAATCTAATATAAATATCCTTTGGAACCAATGATATTTACTTCTCCTATAGAACGGTTGGAAGCTACCCATATTGAGTGACATGGTAATGAAATAATCTATAGAACTACTCAAGAACATATTAAAGAATTAGATTATCCATGTGCTTATGAACATGAAACAATTACACATGAGCATAACATAAAATTATTTTCTCCATCTACTAATTAGAATGATATAGTTTCACATGAGCATATGAAATTAGTTTCAAATAAAATGGTACATTCTCCTAAGTATGAAGTGGCACATAAAAACACATATTCATATCCTAAAGAACCATAGGTTATTAAAAGAGATTCATAATAGGTATATCTTATTACATCTCCTCATATTATACATGAGGACACATGATTACATGGGTATATGATTAGTGGTTTAGATGGTTATATTACATAACATATTCAAAGGCATCTATATTTTCCACTTCTTCTTCAAAACAATTCACTCCTTCATACCATGCTATGATCTATGAATACATGATTCCCATTATAAATATAATTGGTTAGCTACTTGTATTCCATTTTACACATATTTTATTTTTATTTTTATTCCTTGATACTTCCTCTATCCCAAATTTTAAGCATTATTCTAGCCCTTGGATTTATTTTTCACTTTGGTTACTTTCCCTCTTATTTTTCAAACTGATTCAAATGATCCAAAAAATTATCTAACAAATGCTTTCCATGATTTTTTTTATGGAAATCCATTTATTTCATATTTCATATCTACCATGGTATGGCTTCCTTTACACCTACATGATTACATATATTTATCTAAATTCTCTATGAGCATGCCTATATTTTTCACAATAGGGGAATGAACATCTTTATCTACATTGCTATGACTCTTTTACACTTACTTTAGAGGCATATTTATTTCCATTCTATTCTTTATCACCTTGTTGTAGATTTTTTGACTCCCTCCCTTTTCCTTTACTTTTTAAACCTTGATTCTTAGTAGTTTTCAACTCTTTTAAGTTCAAATATTTCCAAAAATAAAAAACCCAAAATTATAAAAAATCAAATATTTAAAAAAAAATTCAAAAATAAAACTAGATATTTAAAAAAACTCAAAATCATCACCTCTAAGCATTTTGATTATGTTTCTAGCTTACTTAATTACATATTTTATGTATTCTATGTTATGTATATATCATATTTAAAATTTTAATACAAAATACTTTTCATGAGTAATTTGAGTGTCATATAGGGCATACTATTACATGATTATTTGATGTTAGGTGTCCCTTATTACCTAATAGCCTTACTAAGTTGGGGGCATCTCCTCAATCTCCATAAACACTTAAACAAGTTCATATCTATCCATAAAATCTATACCATGTTGAGTTATATATCCTACATTTTTTTAATCACTCATACTTTACATTTTATTACATGGATATGTTATTTTATAATAATAACATCGATAGATATGATGGATGTAAACTATTTTCATTTCTTGAATGCTTAATTTACTTTACTATATGATAAGTTATGACTTGTTTGCTTATTGTGTGTGGTCCTTGACCTTGTATGTGAAATATATACATGTTATTGATTGTATGGCATCATAATGTCATTTGAGTGTGGCCCTTAGCCTTATGTGTTTATGTAACATTCACATGTCCCTTGCATATGGCCCTTGGTATTTATGTGTGACTTTATATGAAAATTTGTGTGACATCGTATGCCATCATGTTGGGTTTTTATTATTAATAATTTTTTGGGCACCAAAGTGTAGCCATAATGAGCTAATGTGATTTCCCTTCATGCAAGACTATGGTCTTGAATGTTCACCCAAAGCATATAGTAAGAGATTGGTTCGTGTGGGTTATGTTACACAGTAACATATTAGTCATGTTATTTGAGTTCAAAATTATAGTTGATTAGAAGTTACATAGAAAAAAAAGATAAACTAGTTTGGTCCTTGTATCATTATGCTCAACAACCATAATTGCATAGATGAATGCCATGAGGTTCAGAAATGGTTGCTCAAAAAAGGTCAACATTTACACATATCATATAATGTGTCAACTACAAGTACTCAACAAAAACCTAAAACAAATGCATGAATATAAATTAATTAGAATAAGAAAATTATAAATGACTATAATATCTAAAAATATTATATTATGATTCAACAAATGATATCCAAAATATATCACTTTACAATGCTTTCATGCAAGGGTATTTATATGTGTTTATCCCTAACCAAGTAGTTACAACATAAATGACACGAGTAAATGGCCAATAAACTATCTATGAATTGAGAGTCATGGTGGTATATTAACTAATGTCTCTTAAGGATATAGGCCTTTGAATCCCTTATATATTCATTCTATGCTATATCTTTACTACCATGTGTCTATCCCTTTGTGGGCTGGTGCAAAAATCTCGATGGATAAGGTCTGTGTGACCCTTAAGAATTTCTTCTTAATCATCACCTACTTCCCATGTGTTCCCTAAGTATTTTTATACTATTATAAGTCTTATGATCTTGAGTTCCTCATGGCTAATTATTCTCTTTAATTGGGTCTCCTTACACTAGTGCTTCCATTCCCTTGTTCTTTTGTGCCTCATTGGTTCTATGCCATGGTGCTTCTGTGACAACCTAGTTCTATACCATAGTATTTTTATGATATGATCATTCTATGTCATGCCAGGTTTTTACCAAAATATTAAAATACTTAACCAAATTTGGGGTCCAACATCACCCCACACTACGTTCTCAGTCCATCCTAGACTAAGTCTCGGTGGTAGCCTCCACCAAAAATTTAGGCCCCATTTGTTCAATTTACTTCTTGACATTATCCCAATGTGACAACGTGTCAAGTAAATTTATAATTATTTCTTCAGTGGACACTTTAAATTTCTTCATCTCTTCACATTGGTTGTATGTCTCATTGGCCTTTTTGACCAATTCATCCAAGGATGTGCTGGTATCCTTTTATAATTCTTCCAATGTCAATATTTCATCGACAAATTATCCTTAAAGGGTTAACAAACTAACATTCAATTGTTTTTGATGTGTATTTATTTTGTCTTCCATTATTTACACATCTTTGAATGATTTTGTATTCTTAATGTGATCCCTTATTAAGAGTGGACCATCAACCATTTCTACCTCTAGGATTCCTCTACATGGAAATAAGCCTCCAAGATTTTATTTTGGCATACTAATATTTAAAAAATCCCATTTAAAATGGGGATGACTTACCCAACTCTTTAGAGGGTGCATTTGCACACTTCTACCACCTCAATAAAATATTTTGCTAGTATTAGTGCCTCATTCCTTGATGTGGAATGATATTTATAACACTTCAATAGGAGATTCACCAAGGTCTCTAGTTTATCTATGACATTCCCATTGAGAGGTAATCCATCCACTAGTGTTATATCTTGGCCCAAAATAGACTTGCAAAAATTCAAGGTTTCAACCTTGGCCTCCTTTATTTGCTATTTCAAAGCAGACACTTCTTTTATGAGTGCCTTCTAGGTAGAAACTTATTTATCATACATACTCACCACCTAAGTATGTTTCTTATCTACATCATGTGCATCAAAGTATGTCATTATATTTTAGTGCATGACTTCAAAATCCATATTCAATAATACCATGCTAGCTTATAGAGGAGTGATGTTTTGGGGATCAACCCATAGTGGTTTTGGTATTTCTAGAGTATCAAAATCTAATAAGAGGATATTTTAAGGGAGCTCAAAATAATGCTCCTCATTATACATTTCCAATAGGAAGGACATCTGCTATCTTGTATCTAAGTTTACATCTTGGGGAAGGAAATAAGGCCATAAATATAGCATCTTATCATGGATGCCCATTTGATATTATATGCATAGATTGGAGGATGCATCAATGGAAGGTTATTCTTTAGACCCAATCATATCCTTCCCTTTATTTGGGTCTCACTCTAATATATTGACTTCTATATCGATAGCTAAAAGGTGTTGTCGATAGCCATTCCACTCCTCTATTGATAATCATCAAACCCCTCTTCACCATATGGACCACTAATGTCTAATGGTGATTCTTTAAAAATGGCCTCCTTCTCTCACACTAGGGAGGGTGTCTTCTTGAAATTGGTGTCTAACTCTTCCTTATAATTTAGGTTCTTCTTGATTGGGTTCTTGCTCTATAATTTTTTCTAAGGCATAACCCTTGATGTTGAAGATGCCTGTGGACTTTTAGGATGTGAAGGTGGGATTGGAGGAATGTGCTGGGGAGAAGATTGAGTTGGAGGGACCTACAGAGGTGAAATTTTAGGTGGAAAAGATTGAAGAGGATAAGTTTGGGGAGGAGAAGGTCAAGGAATAGAAGGTTAGGAAGGAGAAGGTCTAGGAGGAGAAGGTTGGGGAGGAAAAGGTTAGGGAGGAGAAGGTCTAGGTGGAAAAGGGCTAGGATATGACACTTGGGCATTCCTTTGCCATTTTAGAGGGACCTGCTATGAGATTTTTTTGGCATCATGCCTAACCCACTTCTTCTTTATCAAAGGAGGTACTGGTGGTAGCTTTTCTCATGTATGTTTTGCACCTTTTGAAATCTTATTCTTGGGCTACAACATGTAGAACAGATTATGCACCTATTCTCCCACCAATATTTGTTTGGCCTAAATGTCAATTTGGTTATTCTCCTTCTTCTCCTTTTATGCCTTCTTACCTAGATAAATTTACATCTTTCAAATATTTTGAATATTCAAGTCAACTCTACCTACCTCTAAAGTGATAGGCTATGCATTGTATATGTGGTTCATTGAGTTGATGAAGTACCACACCAAAAAAGTATAAGATAAATTCAGCCCTATAGAGAGTTATCTAGAAGGGACAATTTTCATGAATACCAATGAGAAGTGTTGCTTCACAATGAACTGAGCTTGCTTACCAACCAGGGTGGGAAAGTGTTTTAAAATGCACCATTCATTCTCAAATGCCTCCTTCATTTCATCAAATCAAGACTTCATTTTTATTTATATGTCGGTGTGATGTGCATTAGGTACATAAAAACCTTATAGAACTTAGTAGGGGAATTATTCTTGGGTGGGTATGGCCACTTTAGTGCTCTCATGGTGTAATTAAGTATACTAATCTAATCAAACACCATCAATAGCCAAAATACTCCCCATGAAAACCTATGATTGGGTATTTGATGGGTCTTCTTTGCATCCTTAATGATTTTGTGGCTAAATTAAATTTCCAAATTATACTTAAAACCCTTAGTAATTTGCTAGGTGATGTAAAGGTGGGCCATATCTACCTATTTCCAATGATTGGGCCACTTATCTTTGTCATTATAATGCATGCTACAACCTGAAGGGAAGGATCTTATAGGTTCTTAATATGTATGGCATGGCCCTAATTTTGATTAATCAACACTATATCTATATTTTTTATCACATTATAATCCCCCAAGTCATATGCTACATCTAATTCTAAAAATTTCATCCCCAACACCTTACTTATCCTATCAAGTGTGATCTTCATGTTGTGCCTGATGAAGTAAAGGTAGTCCTCATTGACATGTGAGAGTAGGAACTTGATCACCTATATGGTTTTTACAAAGTAATTTGGATAAAAAAATTGGAATAAACCCATATCATCTAAAACATTGAAGATATTAATATCATAGACCAATTGGTTCTTGGGGTTTTAGCACTCAACCTGGTAGTCATTCTACAACTTGACCTTATTCCTAAGTTATCGGTGTTTGTAATAATAAATTGTGTGAGTAATTTTGAAACCAAGTTATCCATGCCTATCACCATCTTTGGGTACTACATTTTTTTGATAAAAAATGGTAGGGGTAGAGATGATTATGTCTTCTTTTCCTGGTGTGACATACTAGCCTTTTTTCCTTCCATGCATTATGCCTATTTTTTAGGTGTTTATTCTTTTATAAATACTACTTCTCCCCTAAGTGATTCTTCTTCCTATAGTATCATTGATAATGGATTAGTCCTTAAATCCTTCTTCTTAGGCCACATCACCCTCTAAGCAACTCAAAGGTTAAGGCACGCCTATCCAAGGTTACTAAAGGAATACATGATTGGTGTGTTAGTGACTTTGGATTTTCATGCTTTACTTCCCTTTAATGGTGAATGTATAACCTTATAACCCAAAACTACAAGTTTTCCCTATCATGTTCATGTTGTAGAATTATCCCTATGTTTTGATTGTGTATCTTGATGCTCAGCTTAATACCTATTTATAGACTTATGATGTTTATTTACTTGCTTTAGAATTACTTTGGTTTTCATCACTCTTATCTCTATAATCTCAAATGGAAGAAAAGTTAAAATGTAAAATTATCTTTTTATATGTTTGAGGGGGTTAACCCATATTTATTATCCCTTTCCTTTCATCCATTACTGCTCATCATTAATTCAATCTTAATAGTTGCCATTCTTCAACTGTTACTTCTCACCATAAATGATTTTAACGATATTGTCTTGTCATGACGTTGGCACATTTCTCACAACTATTATTTTTTCACATTAATGACATGTCCCATCCTATACCTTCCTTTTAAGTGGAAGATATATGTGTCTCACACTTTTCTTTGAAGTGTAAGACAACTATTCTTGTTTATTATGAATTTTCAAACTAATTGGTATGAATACCCTATCCCAGGGATATGTATTTTACATGTCTTAAATAACTTGTGAACCCTAACTAACTTACATGCTAGAGGTAGATTATGTGCATATATTTAATCATGAATTCAAATACCTTTTACCCCACACTAAAACTTAGTCATGGTCCTTTAAGAAAATATAAGTATAAAAACTCAAGCTATTTTATATTAGAGAAATGTCACACATAATGAAAGTAACACTTTTATTAAAAAAAAAGAAATCTTAGACTAATAACATAAGCCTTATTGTCTACTATGAATAAATATAGAGAAAGAGATGAACAACATTCTAAGGTGATACCAGATGTTGGTTCTCTAGACAAACCTAGAAGAAGATTCACTAAGAAAACCAGAGAGTTAGAAAGTATGCAAAATATTGCTGATGGTAGGCAGGCAACTATTCTGGATTTTACCCCTAAAAAATAAATTTGAAAATCATTATTTGGAATATTAGGGGCCTGAATAGTATTCATAAACTAGATATTGATGTTGTCCCTATAAAATCTGATTTAGATGTTGCTCTTTAGTAGGTTTTAGGACTGCATTTTTTGGTGGTTGTTAATGCTTCATCTTTTTTGATTCTGTTAAAGGGTTTCGGGGTCCCTTCAAAACCTATTTTTACCATAATCTAAAACATAAGCCTTATTGTTAAAAAATATTAAATATTTAGAGGTGAAATATGGATAGATTTGACTTTCATTGTAATGCCCAAGAAGAAATTGGCCATCTAACCTTTGTAATTGACAAACACCAGTAGGTTGAATGCTATGGATTACAAATAGACCATCCTAGTAAATTTAAAGTTTTCTAGAATGATACATGAACTTGGATTGTTAGATCAAAAATTTAATTTCAAAAGTAAATATTTTATGCTTGATGTGGTGATTTTTCCAAGTTTTTTATATATGCTTCTCCACATCTTGACTCTAATGAGCAAGGAAATGGGATTCATATATATGTAACAAAGTAGATAGGCATGCATTCAAGGATGAATCTTCATTAAACTATATAATGTGCATAATATAAATAGATGGTACCAAAAATTCAACTAGTAAGACTACCTATTTGTCATATACTAAATCGAATGATGTATTCTTATTCATGCAATAATAGGTTGTTCCGTAAGCCCACATTACTACATATACTCTATCATCCAAATTAGTCTAGTCAATATTACAAATTTTCATCATGATGGTACCTAATATTTTATTGAATTCCTCGGTAGTTCTATTGGATTGAGGGTGATATGGTGTTGTTTTTTGATGAGTAATCATGAATTCTACAAGTAAGATGTAAATAATTTTAATTAGGAAGTGGGTACTATGATCACTAGTAAAAATTAGTGGGAATCTAAACTAAGTTATGATATGTTCCCAAATGAAGTGCATAGTAGTTACAATAGTACAATCCCTTGTTGGCATAACTTCAACCCATCATGTGATATAATTAGTAGTTGTGATGATATACTAGGAACCTATTCATCTTTTAGCTGGATTGATGGGGCCAACAAAATCAATGGCCCACTTTTCAAAGGGTTCTTGAGATATAATTAGACGTAATGGGATGTCATCCTAGTAATTATATTTTCTTAAATGTTGACAAATTTCACACTTCTAAACATATATCTTATCATCTTGAAAGAAAGTAGGCCACCATAATCGACCAGCATAACCTTGCAAATAGTAGCCTCTGTAGCATAGTGTCCACCTATAATACCTTTATAAACTTCTTGGATTACCTTGAAATCCTCATGTTTTATGACACAACACTAAATAATTTCATTTCAACCAAGATTGTAAAGGTCCAATCCTATGAATTGAAAGAATGCGGCATGGACCATGGGTTATTTCTTAGCCTACAAATTTAGATAGTCGGTGATGATCTAGTAGTTAGAAAGGCTATGATATATTATAAATCCTTAGGTACACAAGTAACCTAAAAGATTTGAACATCAAACAAGTCATATTTAATTGTGCATGGTGGTTCTCTAAAATCAATTTGAGATAGATGACCAAGGCCATAATTAGTTTTTCCATGTTTGACCATGATAGAGAATTGAAACTCTTAGAACAATACTATCTAATGGTAGTTTCATACATGTAACACATGTTTCTTTACTAGGTTATTTAAATCCTCATGATTTTTATAGAATATAAAAGGAGTGGTCAATAAGTATTGTCTAAATTTATATAGAGCATAAACCATTGATAATGATTTGTGTTCCATGGTGGTGTAGTTTTGATTAGTTGGAGTAAGTTTTCTACTAGCAAAGTAGATCAAGTGATCAAAGTGACCTTCAATTAGTTGTGTAATAATTATACCAATTATCATCTAGAAGCATCAACATGGACATGGAATGGGATTGTCTAGTCCAAGAATTAAAGGATTGGAGAAGTAACTAGCTTGTCCTTTAAGGCCTCAAAAGATTCTTAGTAGGAGAAAGTCTAGATAAAGTGCTCATTATGTTTTAAAATTTCCCCAAAGGCACATAAATCTTTGCATATCCATGGATGAATTTTTTATAATAAACTATATGTCCTAGAAAGGTGCAAATCTTGTATTGAGACTTGGGAACTAGGAGGCAAAAAATGATAGATACTTTTTTCAGGTCTACCAGAAGTCCATCCTTACAAATATATGTATTAGAAGAACATTGCAAGGTGTATAAAATAGACACTTCTTTAGATTTAATGATATTTGTAAGACTTGACAATGCTCAAGCATGAGCCATAGATTAGAGCAATGGTCCTTGACTAAGCCATAGACTATCCATTCATCCAAGTAGACTTGAAGATACTTATAAATGAAATCATTAAGAGCTTAAATAACTATACATGAGAATATAGATGGTGCATTATTTAACCCAAAAATCATGATAGTATAGGAAAAATATCTACATTTAGTAGCAAACATCATATTTGGTTGATCCTGCTCAATTATTTAGAGCTAATGGTACCCCAAAAGTCCATCTATGAAAGTATATATTTCATACCCAAAAATGCCTTCAAGTATATACTCTATGAATGGTGTTGAGAAAGGATCAATGATTCAACATGTGTTAATTGCTTGATAATCAATACAAATATGAATGCATTCATATTTATTTATACTTATCACCATGGGATTGACCCACTTAGATTCATCAATGGGGGTGATCATTCCATCATGTAGAATAATATCATTTTATTCCTTCACATTCACTTATAGATTCACATTCATCCTATATGGCCTTTTCCTGACTAGTCAAGCACTATCAACTAGTTAAATATGCATCTTACCTAGGGATAGATGAACTCTTTTCATATCGCTGTATCTCCTTAGAAAGACATCTTGGTATTATTTAAAAAACTCAAATATATTTGAAACTTTTATGTTAGTCTATTAATTACTTATAATAGTTATTTTTGGTTCTTCCTCTATGTAGATGTTGCACTAAATAGTTTGAATTGGCCTAAAGTAAGGGTGGTTTGTGTTAGAACCAGTGTTGTGAAAAACTCATATGCCATAGTCCATAGGAACATTCAAATTATTTGATAGAGGGTCAAGTGGATTGGACCCTTCACCTTCTTCTACCTAAAACACTAGCTTTTATTTTCCTAGACATATCTCTTTATGTTGGTCCTGGTCAAGGACTAGTTCTGGTGTGAGAACAAGTTGTGAAGATGGTTCATTGAAGATAACTAGACCTTATTCTAGGACATTATGGATATATATCAAGAAATATTCAATGGGAATAGGGTCACCAATAACTACTTCATGTATGGCCTGGAGAGTTAGTCATAAATCCATCTTTAGAGAGGAATAAGATAGTGTCAAGTTCATATTTTCCTTTAATAGATTCCAAAAATGGGTACACATATGTTAATCTTAATGAACATACCATGCTCATGCCTAGGTTTATAAAGTTATATAAAATGCATATACCCACAAGTACTCTAGTAAGTAGACTCTTTATCTCTCCATATTGACTCACATGCCTCTATATGGGGTTTAAGTGCTTATACTCAACTATATCCAATTGTTCCCCTAACTCAATTATCATGATCAAACTGGTGATTCAAAGGAGAGAGTGCTTTATCCCACTAGAGAAGTCACTCATGATGGGTTTTCCACCACCTTGTAGTTATACCATTAATGAGGTGAACCAAAGATTATATATGATCATTATCAAAGTGATAAAATTCTTCAAGGTGTTAAATCAAGTTACAGACTTTAATTTGTCTATGAAAATGAGTGGCTACATCAAGTATTTCTAAGGGTGCATGTATCATTGGTCCCCTCATGACTTGAATATTAAGAAGGTGAATGAACAAATGGTATTTATGATACTAGTGTGAAATGTTCTCTCAAATACTAATGTCACTACACACTCTTCCAGTGAGGTCATAGTCACCATGTGCTAAATTAATAACAAGCATTAATTGTAGTATCTTAAAGGGACTATGTATCTATCCATTAGAGGATGCCTTTAGGATTAGGATCATGTTTCTCACCATATCTGGTAATGACATTATAAATGTGGTTAATATCTTCTTCTATATTAACAAGTTCTACATATGGGGGCCCATGTGTTTGATCTAGGGAATAACAACACATTGATCAACATTCTCAAAATTTATGCATCATTTTTTAAAACTTAATTCAACATTATTCTCATAACACTAGGGTCACCCCAATAGAGTTAGGAAGTCATCAGCCTCTACTAACTCAAGAACTTCAAATTTAGCTTTGAATGGTACTCTAAGTATATCTACTATTGCATTCTTAAGGATGCCAATTGGTAAATCATGAGTTTTATTAGCCATAAACAAGATGTGTGGTGAAGGTTATAATGATAGACTAGCTATTTTTTACCATGCATCCTTAGTTTAGATGTTAACTTCAATGCCAATTTCAACTAATATGTCCCTACTTACCCAACCATTAATGGCAACATTCACTAGTATTTATTTTTCCTCTAGAGGGCTAGGAGGAATAGGGATATCTTGGCACTGAGCTTGATTAAAATGATGATCCTAAGTCTACTGAGTCATTTTTGGTTGAGCATCAGTTGGTGCTTGTGCCTAATTCTTAAACTAAACACTTATTTATGGAATAATGCCTTCATCTAGAGTATATTTATAAAGTTTTTGAAAATCATCTCATGCCACATTTTGAGGCTCTATTGCCTTCTACATATCATCAAATTACATTGATCTTGGTCTTTAAGAAATTGAATCTTAGCTTGTAGTTCTTGTACCTAAGTCATAGTGTCCTAGAACACATCATTCTATTGCTAGGCATCAAGATACTTCCTTACCCAAGGATCTTCATGATGTACCTTCTCAATAGGAGTAGATGTAGACTGATACTATCCTCCACTATGCATAGTGCTATTCACTTATTGAGCTATTGGGGTACTTGAATGTGCATACCAATGTGGTTTCTCAATATGAATCATAATTTTCCCTTTTTTATTTCTCTATTTAGTGATGTCTATGTACAATTCAAGACATTCTTCAACCAATGGTATTTTTTACAAAAAGCACATATAGGGTAAACTAGATAATCTCTTTGATAGCAGTCTAGGGATCCATACTTATAACATGTTCCTGGTGAGAAAAACCACCTCTTCATCCTCATCCTCTGCCTCAACCATGATAGCCACCATTATCTTTATTTTTAGACACAGTGGTTTGGCATGTACCATGCACGTGTGCTTCATAGATATCACTAATCAACTAACAATCATTTGTGTCATAGGTATAGGCATCACATATTTTATAATATTTAGACACCTTATAATGTGTGTCTTTGCTATAAAAGATGAAATGAGTGTACATCATGCTCTTTATGGTATATTTCACATGGTTACTTTAGTATAACACAAATATTTTTGTACAACCAGTTGTTTCGATTATGTCCTTTAGATTCACAATCACTACACTAAAGACCATTACATGTATCATACACATTATTTAAATTTAGTTTTTCAAATTGTGATGCTATTAAATTTATTTGGGCTTCCATGAAAAGACTAATCCCAATGTCAATACTACCAACAACCTCATTAGAGAGGGTAGCTTCCAAGGCTTCATACAAGATAGTAAAAGTCTTTTGAGATAATGTTCATCAAAAGGGAAGTAAAAAACATCCCACAAACCACTATTCATGTTTAAAAACATTGATTTTAAATGATATATTTGAAAAAAGTGTTTTTAAACTTGAATCATATTCTTATACACTTTTAGTAAGTTCTTATTTTATATCCTTCAATACAACAATAATTTTTTGCTTGAATTCAAGGTCAAATTATTGAAGGAATTCCATTTTAAGATGGTCATAGTTAACTACTACTTGTTGAGGTTTAAATTTCCTATACCATTTATGTGCTCTTTCCAAAAGTGTAGTCATGAATTATGTAGCCTTTCACTTAAAAGAGGTGATGACATGTGCCCTCCAAATAAGTTTGTACTTATATACATGTTATGATGCATTCTCTATGCCTCAATATTTAGGTAGGTAGAGCATAATTTCATAATATACCATTGAAAATTGAGGTGCTTGTGACGGTGTTTATTGAGAATCCCTAAATCATGTCCCTTGAGGGGGAAGTCCACCACTTCCTCTTATGCCACCTCTTATTCCACCTCTAACACCTCCAATAGTAACACCCATGCCATGGGGTATGGTAGTTGGTTGACTAAAAAAATTTGGACTTGTACTCTATCCACTCTGAATCCTAGGTCCTCTAGGAATCCCAATTTATGCCATGAAATTACCTTGAAGAGGGAAATAATGTGTTAATTTTATGAGTTATGATTGGCTCAGTTACAATATCCCTTATAGGATCAATTTCTAATTCCATGCTATCTATATCTAAATTATGTATACATAATTCATTTGATTCAAAATCATGAGCATGCACTATGGTTGGGAAATTGGTTGGTTAAAACTTGGTTCTTAAGTTTTCATTATCTAACTAGTTTCTCCTTCATATAATAAAAGTGGCATGGGTTATAGTTTGAAAGTGATAGGGTCCTCTTTATGTGTTTTTGGTTCCCTACAGATCCTAACAACACTTCAATTTCTCTTAGTCCCTTTCCATACCATTCACCGCTATGGTCCTCTACTGAGCTTCATCATATTTATGCTTCCATAATACCCACTAACTAGCTACCATTTTGAACCTAAAATCATTTACCAACTCTTCTCTATTACCCTTCCAAACTTGTGGCTCATGAAAATAAAGATTTAGCTCTTCATTTACGTAGTTTCAGGCCCATATTCAATGAACAACTTCTTGATTTCTAATGATAAATGTCTAATGTATCATCCATGCAGTTCTTTAAGGAACTAAAACTTAGCTTCTTCAAGATAGGAATAAGTAGTTACAACATACTTTAGAATGTAGTTATTTAACACTCCTCTCCACTAGATGTTAATAGATCATGTCCACAATGTTCCAAGTTGTGCTAAATCTCTTTGTCATTCTAACATACAAGACTATCTTATCCCAAAGTTTTGTGATTGACTTTGAGCATAACCAAATAGACATGTATGAAAATGAACTAGGATTTCAACAAAGAAAGTTTTGTATAATGCATTTTAGAGATTTTGTCATACCCACTGATGTGTGTAAACTTCTGGTTTAAGGTAAGGAACCACAAAATTATCCTCAACTCTTGTAATTTATTACCAAATACTCTTAAGGGTGATACATTATACCATCTTATATTATTGTGTAATAAATCCTATGGGTCTTGATAATGGAACCAAAATATTGGGTTTTTATTCTTAATAATATTTTGAGCACTGAAGTGTAGCCCCAATGAGTTAGCACACTAGCCCTTCATGCAATACTATTGTCTTGCATGCTCACCTGAAGCATGCAATAAGAGATCAATTTTTATGGGTTATTTTCTGTATTAACATATTAGTCATGTTTTTTGACTTTAAACTTAGAATTGATTATAAGTTACATATAAAAAGAGATAAACTAATTTGGTCCTTGTATCATTATGCTCAATAACCATAATTACGTAGATGAATGCCATGAAGTTCAGAAATGGTTACTCAAAAAAGGTAAAAGTTTACACAGATCACATAATGTGTCAACTATAAGCACTAAAAAAAACCTACCACATATGTATGACTATCAATTAATTAGAACAAGAAGATCAAAAATGACTATAATATCCTAAACTCTTATATTATGCTTCAACAAATTATATCTAAAATCTATCACTTTATAATGCTTTCATGTAGGGGTATTTATACTTGTTTATCCCTAATCAAGTAGTTACAACATAACTGACATGAGTAAATGGCCAATGAACTCTCTATGAACTGAGAGTTATGGTGGTCTATTAACTAGTGTTTCTTAAGGACCTAAGCCTTTATGCCCCCTATATACTCATTCTATGCTATATCCTTGGTGTCATGTGTTTATCCTTTTGCAAGCTAGTGTAAAAATCCTAATGGATAAGATCTGTGTGATCCTTGATAATCTCTCCTGAATTATCTCTAACTTCTCATTTTCTCCCCAAGTCTTTATCTACTATTCTGAGTCCTATACTCTGGGGTTACTCATGGTTAATTATCTTCTTTGATTGGGTCTTCTTGTGTTGGTGCTTTCATGCCCTTGTTCTTTCACACCTCATTGGTTCTATGCCATAGTGCTTTTGTGCCAACCTAGTTACATGCCATAGTATTTTTTCACTATGTTCATTCCATATTGTAATAGTTATATGCTAAAATACCAAAATATTTAACCAAATTTGGGTTCCAACACATCACTTGTATGCTCATTGCTTAGTACTATGGATCCATGATTTATATCATGCATTATTTATCTTTTTACTCTTTTGCCATGATACATATCATGCACATGATACTCATGGACTTAAATTCTACAACTATCTAACATATGTTTCATATGTAATTCAATGATATACTCAATATCATGATGCAAAAAAAGTTAAATGTTTAAAACACTACTACATGGATATACCTTCCACATATGCTTTATTTTGAGATAAGGGAATTGCTAGATATGTATCTCATCTCAAAAGGGAGAATCACAATGAGTTTGTATCAATAATTAAAGACTCATTATAAAAAAAATTAGATTTATTATAGTATAAAATTTGCAGATTATAATATGAATCAACATTTTTAGATTATGGGGGCATGTGGCATGCAAGTAGACTCATTAATATGGTTACTTCATTATGTATTCACATATACTTAATGCATATTCATAGGCTTGTTCAAAACAACTACAAGTTTAAAAAGTCACAAATTTCAAATGGCATTAAATATAATACAAGGGGAATGATATTCATTCATGTTCAAGCTAGGACATGGAATTTTTTTAATTTCTTAAGTTTAAAAGTTTCAAAATTGAAAATTTGCAAATAGAATTTAGATTGGTCTACAATAGTGTGAATCATATTCATGTTGTAAATGGGCCATGTTGGATTATAAAAACCTGAATATCTATGGTTTTAATTTTTCTATGTAGCAAACCACATTTGGTGGTTCCACCCCTTCTTCAGTTTCAAAGTAGTAAGCCACATTTTATGGTTCCACCATTAGATTATTTTACATAGTACTCTACATATTCAAATTAGAGTTTGAACATACAATATTTCCAACTCAAGAGATTTCAGTAATTTTCAAATTGAGACTTGATCACTCTTAAATCACCATAGGTTTTAACATTTCTCCAAATGCCTCAATAAGGGGGCATGCAAACTTCTCCAATATCATGTTACAGTGAAATTAGATTATATACTCTTCCAAGTGTATAATTTCCTTTCTCTTTTTAAATTTTAAATATCAAGTTTTATATTTTAAATTTCCAAATATGGTTACTAACTACTTTTAATGACATTGTTATAGGTCTAGCATTTAGGCATTTTGTGTAATCAAGTTTCATATCAAGAGACAAGGTGTGTACACAAACTTATGTTCAAATATAGTTTACTATATTAATTTAACTTTATTTTATCACTATAATAAAGTGGGAGGAAATATAAACACTCAAAGCTAATCATTTAAGTGCTTGACAATATTTAATCTTGATATCCTTATCCTACTTGGTTTATTCATCATTATTCTAACTTGTAACATCTATAGGAGCATTAATTATTATATAAAATATATTTCAAATAATAAAAACATCATTCAAATGCCCTTATTTTGCTTATAGTTTCCTATTATATTAATTCTAGTAGTCTCTATCCTTCTAGGACAAGATGACACTAAGTTGGTAGCTAGTGTAGCTTTATCCCACATGTCTCAATGGTAAATTTTTAAATTAGAAAAATTGTGATTTACCCATTATTCACATTTATAAAGGTTGGTTAATGAAAATATTCAAAATATTCCCCTATATAAGCACACCAAGGCTTCTTAAAACATATCTAAAAATCACTTGGAAATTTTACTACATATTGATTAAAAGAGCATTATTTCTTAAAATTTCAATTCTAAAGCATTCTAACAGTCATAGGTGAAGTATGAATATATTTTATTGTAGTTCAATGGAACTAGTTTTAATTAATTAAAATAAATATATCTAGTTTCATTTATATAATTAATTTAAAGTTCACTCACTCACTCTAAGAGGGAGATCTACATCAACTTGAGCCCCTTTTTGGATATGTAGGAAGTACTTACATTATGTAGGGTTTTATTAGGGTAATTTAAATATAACCCTAAAAATATTCCCTTTTTATAATTTTATTTATATTTTATTTATGGAATAAACAAGGTTTTTACTTTTCATGGCTTCCATGGGAAAATTAGAACACAAAAAAATAGTAAACCCTCATAGACAAATGCATGTACCTAGATTATAAAATAAGTTGAAAATTCAACTAAGATGCATCCATAGTAAAAAAATCCATAATATGTCCCTATACTCATAGCATGGCCTTATCCTAGTGAAGTTTATATTATTATTTTTAGTCATGACATAATTTGTAAGTCTTTTCATGTAGTTTTTATTCATAATAAACCTACATAATAAACAATAAATTATATCCAATCTAGGTTTCTATATCTTGTGTCAAATTATAAATCTTAACTCATTTTTAGTTATGCAAATTTTTCATTTTACATTAAAATTTGTATATTCATTGTATTTCAGTTTCAATAGTTTATATTTATTTATTTGAGTCATTTCAATTCACAATATATTGAACACCTATGAAATGCATGTGTTTATAAAAAAGGATATGTAATATACCAAACATGTGATAAATAATATATGAATGATGAAAAGTAATAATCATGTTGTGATTAAGTCTCAATTTGTTATTTTTTGTTTTATTTTTATTTCTTGTACATTTGAAATATGTTCTAAAGGAATATTTCAACCAATCTAAGGGATGGTCATGGGAATACTTAGTACAAACATGGGAAAGTTCACCTTGAAAGAACCAAAGGCATAATGTATAAATAGGCATGAATTTTAATCTAAAAAATGATATTGTGTTGTGTTATAAATCTCATCATCATCAATCATGGTGTCTTGTATATGACGAGTAACTCAAGGATGTAACATATCTTGTGAAAATTATTGTATCATAAGTGAATCATATACATGTGTTCACTATGGAACATAGTGAACTATAACTAATGTATTCCATAATGTGGAGTGAATACTTTATTTGATGAATATTTAATGACACTTTGATGCATTAACATTGTGTTTAATATATTTTTAATTGAAGTGAATCAAATTAATGGATATTAAACTATCAAAATTTTAATGCTGGAATATACATATCTGATAATGAAATAAAGTATGCTACAAATTTTTTATTTTTATTTTTAAAATTAAATGGGCCTAAAGATATTCAAACCTCACTAAAACATATGTCTTATTGATTGTGCAGGTTGATTATGACTAAAATTGCTTGACATGACCTATGTATTATGTCATGACTAAATGTAAGAATTTAATAAATGATTGGAAAATTATGTAGGAGGATAGGGTGTAGTGTGACCTTCTCTGATGACTGTGGTCACATCTTGGTTGAGTGTGTTATTGATTTTTTTATCTAAGTTTGTGTGAATA
The DNA here is from genome assembly GCA_037957365.1 of Torreya grandis. Lineage (NCBI taxonomy): Eukaryota > Viridiplantae > Streptophyta > Pinopsida > Cupressales > Taxaceae > Torreya > Torreya grandis. The sequence goes on along the minus strand of JARHVA010002134.1, from coordinate 1,049,317 downwards.
CATGCGAGGGTTGACTAATAAATTTTATGCTTTGTGCTACCATAGAGAATACCTAAAAATATAAAAATATAGATTTTAAAGAAAAAATATAGATATAAAATTCAATGGAGGAAAATGAGTAAGGGGAATAACCAAACTATCCTTAAAAAACCCTATGTAATCTAAGTGTTAAATAAAAATCCCAAATGGGCCTCAAACCAATGTAATTTTCCTTCCTAGGCTGATTGTGTGATCTATGATTGATTGAAATTAACAATAGATTCCATTAACCTATAATAATATATAATCAAAATTGGCATATGAATGTCATAATGTTACATAATTAAAATTAGAATAAATAATTCTCTTTTGATTAGTGTGAATTAGAATTACCAAGTGAATGCTATATGTATTTGGAGAAGCCTTGATGTTCTTATATATGGTAATATTTGGAAATTTTCACTACTTAACGTTAAAAAATGTTCAAGATATCTATTTTGAAATGTATATAATTTTTAAAACTACTTTTTAGAACATGCGGGACAAGGTCACACTAGTGGATAGGATTATAGTGTGGTCATATCCAACCTAGTGTGGACTTGTAAAAAAGGATGAACACTACTAGTAAAGATCTAAAAATAACCTATAGGTTGAATAGGGATGAATATGATTGAAATAAGGATGAATAAGGTTAAAATAGGGATAGAGGCTCTCTTATAGATTACAAGTTAGTAAAATTGTGAATGGACCAAGGTAAGGATGTCAATATTAAACATTCTCAAGAATTTAATGATTATTTTTATGTCTACATTTCCCCCCACTTTATTCTAGTGATAAAAAAGTTAAATTATTATAGTAAATTTGATTTGAACCCGAGTTTGTATACACAAGACTTTGGATACGAAGCTCGATCATGCGAGATATATTGATGCAAAACCTATAATAATGCCACTAAAATTAGTTATTACCCATCTTTGAAAGTTAAAAATATGAAAATTTAATTTCTAATTTTTGAAATAGAGCAAGGAAAGAATACACCTAGATTAATATGCAATATAATTATCCTATAACTTGAAGGTGGGGAAGTGTTTTCCACCTTGTTGAGGTATTTGGATAAATATTGAACATGTGGAAAAATGAGAGTAATCAAGCATCAATTAAAAAAAAATTGAATGTCATGTATTACACTCAAATAACTTATGGAAAGTAATGTGTATTGAAAATTTAAATATTATATCTATTTAGCATATAATAAATAACATATGGAAATAAGTAAACTAGATATAATTGAAAATGCTTCTTTGATCTTGGATTTAAATTTTTGAAAACATTTTGATTTTTTAAAATTTGACATATATGTTTTTTTTTCCTATATATATTTTTTTTAATTTAATTTTATTTTCATATTTGAAATTTTTGATACATTGTAATTGAAAATTGCTTAAGTAGTAAGGATTTGAATATAGAGAAGAGGGAGTGATTTGAACAATCGTCAACAAGGTGCAAAAGCATAGTGTGAAAAGAAGGAACACAAGCTATGTGACCCCAATTTATGTGTAAATCATTCACATAAATGTATTTTCAATTATTAAAATAAATACAAATTTAGATGATCCTTAATGGGAATGATATAAATGTGATCATGTAAGTACAAATAAATTTATATCATGATAAGTATGAAATAGTGAGACAAAATTATGAATGCAAGAATTTGTAAGAGAGCTATTTTAGATTGTTTTAATTGGTTTGAAAATTAAGTGGGCAAATACAAAAGGTGAAAATAAAGTCAAACTCTAGAAGAATGTGTGGTTAAGGGATATAATAAGTAGAAATGAAATAAAATTAAAAAAAATATGTACAAAGAGAATACAACTATAAGCCAATAATCTCATCAAGGGGATGTCTTTGTCTAGGCCCTATATCATCAGGATCAAACTAATATTTTGTATTATTAGGATCATGATCATGAATGTATTAATCATCATATGAGAAACTTAACTTTTGAGGTTGAGATTGAAATAGAGATGTGCCATGTTAATTATATTTTGTATCTATGTATGATAAACTTACTGCACTATAGATTGGACTTATTTTTTTGAATATGTCTATCATTGTTAGGATCTTGCATGTCATACCAAACCATAAAAGAATAATGTGTTATTGATTTAACATTAGAAAGATAATTAATTTATGATTTGACTTTATATTTTTTCTCTATGCATGAAATAGGTATAATGCTTGATTCCATAACAACCATATTTTTTCCATTAGACTTTATAGGATTTTTTATTTGGAAATTTATTTATGATAAATCTTTTCAAAACTCTGATTTCTTGCTTATCTTGAATTTTTTATTGAAAATTTTCATTTGGCAATTGTTAATTTTTGCAATCTTTCTTGCTCATCTATTTCTTTTTGTAATACTTCTTGTTTTAATTTTATTTTATAAATATTTTCTTGTTCTAAAATTTCCCTTTGTATCCATATTTTATTTGTGTTCTTTTGCACTTTATTTTAAGGGGATTCAATATAAGTGGTTTTCTTAATTTATTTAGTTTTTATAAGATCACCACTATTAATGATAACATGTATTTTTTCTTTAAATCCAAAAAAATATCCATATGATTCCCATGTAAACTATGAGATACACTATATTTTTTTGTTATTATTAAAAGAGGCATAGAAGGTAATGTACTAATCTTGTTTTGAATAATTTCTCTTTAAAGTTCACTTGGACTCTTATTATCCTTATGCATAATTTTTAAAACATTAATTATAGATGTATGTTGTTTTTAAGGCACATGATATCTAGATGAAGATACATTATTAACATTAGCATATTATGTATTATTTGTATATTTTTTCTTATTTTCAAGAGATAGAATATTTGAATTTAAATAAATGGTTTTGTTTTTTCAACTCTTCTATCAAAATTTTCATAGTAATTATTTGATCTTAAAGGGTTTCACAAGCACAAACCCTCTGGTTATATAATTAAATATAAACACCATTAAGTAGAGGTGTGGGTGGTGGAGGGATATGATATTCCTTTAGATTGAGATATATTAATTATATATGAGATAATTTTTCTTGTTGATCGATAAAATTTAAAGATTTTGTACTGTCAAGAGATTTATTTTCATCATGTGGTTACTCTATGCTAAACTTATGACATTGTGGCACAAGAGTATCATCATGTGAAGAAAATCATGAGGATGGAGTAAGAGAGAAATCACATGATGTTTGAAGAGGAATGTCATTTTTTTCAATTGTAGATTTTGATGTGCTAAGGGAAGAGGAAGGAATATTATCCTCATTGGTTAATAAGGATAAGAGCTATGACATGTAGGCTCAATATCCACTATTTTTAAAGTATTAACTTTAGAAAGTGATTATTCATTTGAAATGCCTTTATTAAGTAATCCTCATTTATTATTATTATTATTTTTTTAATCTTGATTTGGTGATTTTGAATTTAATTGATCTTTTTGCTCTAGATTATTAGTGAAGGAATAAGACAAATTTGAATATAGTTATAAAGGTTAAATTATTATTATGGAATCATGTTTCAAAGTTATGTTAAATTTTATATTCATTACTATGTCATCAAAATATAATCATCCATATATGATTATTCCATAAGTTTTTGCTTATTATGATTTGTCCATTCATTATCATAAGTAAAAGGCATGATATGAGTAGAGAAAAAGGAAAAATGACTATCCATGATTATACACTAAATTTAATACAACTAATGAAATAAATAAAATGCTTAGTGATATCAAGTAATCTAGAATATATAATGACTATCAATATAATACAAGAACAAATCAAGATATAAGCTGGATCTAATCAAGGGTTTAAATGATTGTGTAGTATCTCAAATATACTTACTAATTTATTGATTAGTGTTATCCAAATTTTTTAGATCATTAACTATAGAGGTGAAAACATGCATGTATCCCTCTAAACCTATTCCAAGGGTATGATGAGATTAATTTCCATAGGCAACGATCCTCTCAAGTGCACCAAAAATAAAATGGATAAAATAAGTTTCCTATGTTATAAACAAGGGGATCCTAAGAGTTTATGATATACTATGAGGTATGTGAAAACTAAATTATATGTTTATTATTTTAAAATGGTTGAATATTAGAATTAACTCCTCGCACCATGATGTTTGTAAATATAACACCACATATCCCTTAATGATAGTCACTTATAAGTTTAAAAACTTCTAGAACACAATTTATAAAATAAGCACAAGAAAATAAAAAATAAATAAAAATAAAATAAAAGGATTTTTGTGTTTAGATATCAAAAAAATTCAATCCAAAGTTAAAAAACAAAGCTTAGGTATCAAATTTATCAAAGGTGAAAAGAAAAATTATTCAATGTCAAATTAAATCTAAGGTCAAATAAGTTAAATCATGTGTAAATGATTTAACTTTTAAAGAAGCTTTGGAATGTAAAACCCTATGTTGCTAAAGTGATGGAGTAATAAATTAGGTAATAAATATAGCAATATCAATAACCTCTAATTTATATAATAATTGATTTATCTAATGATTCTATAAATAACAATAAATTACAAAAATTTAATTAGATAGAAAATTGACTAATACAAGAAAGTGATGGACTAAAAATTGATACAAGAATTGTGCAAGGTTGTTATGGTGTGGAGTTAAAAGCTTCAACTGTTAGCAGACACAAGAGAAAGGATGCTGAAGAACCAGAGCCACCGGTGTCGGCAGTATGACCGATGTCGGTCAAATGTAGTGGAGAAGGAGACCGGTGATGGTAGGGAGTCGACCGACGTCGGTAGCACCAGACTAGCAGGGACTGGCGTCAGTCACCTGTGTATTTTTAGAACTATTGTTGACGAACAGTCAGTTAATCGAAGTAAGTGTTTGCATGACAAGCGACTAATTATAGTCATGAGCTACGTGTCTAATTATTGTAACTTGAGTTCTATTTTTGTAAGCATGGGATCTTATTTATAGACCCATAAGGCATGTATTGTAATTGTATCAAGAAGAAGGCAAGTAATAGCATTGAAGCTAGCAAGGTCAAGGAGATCAGCTGAAGCATTCAAGGAGGGATAGCAACTCAGGCTTTAGAGTTGTTGTGTTGAGCAAGAGAGAGAGGGAAGAAGGTCTTGAGGTGTGGCAAGCCTTTGAGGTGGAGGATGAAGTGGCATCTTCCTTATTGTATTTTCTTCTAGTAGTATTTAATACAAGAGTGTGTATTATCTCTCAAATTCTTTGCTGTCTCAAGTTTCTAGCTACTTTATCATTCTAGTATAATTTCGTGTTTAATTACATATAAGAAAGTAATCAATTGTGCTCTAATTGGTAGAGCTATAGATCCCCTAACAAAGGTGACACAAAAAATCAACTAGGATTTAAAAACCCTCCTGGATAATAATATACCATGCTAGTGCCCTATGTGCCACACTAGTGTCCTTTTGGAAATAGAGATAATGAGTTTTTGGGTAGAACTTCACTTGGTTATAATAATTTTGTATATATGTGAATGAGTGTTGGTTCTTTATCTATTCCCTATTTTGATTGACTTTAAAGCAAAATCCTAGGCCTCAATGTTTGTTAGGGTATTTGAGGTGCACAAGTAGAAAAATAGTGGTGTTAATAAGGTATTTTGGACGTGACTTCAATACCCCATGTTTTGAGTGTTGCCTACATACCAATGCCTTAAAAGGAGATCAATCCTAATATAGTTCTCCCAATCTAAGTGTTAGTGTAAATGCAAGTGAATATTATTATGATTACTAGTTTTAGTTCTTTGAGTGTGACTTGAGACTATAAATTTTAGTAATATAAGATTTGGGCTATTGTAGATAGGTGTATGTAGAAGTAGGGTATAATAGGGATTAATGCCATTGATTTATAGATCTATTTTTGAGTTTATATTTGAATATTTGGATTTGGTTCCCATCTAGTGGATACATGAATGAAAGTAGTCTATATATAACATTTTAGTGCTTGTCAAGATGTGAAATAGGTCTAGGTGAACCCTTAGTTTACTTTGAGGAATGGAAAGATGTCTGTTGGGAGAGTATGGAGTAAGGGGACATTAGTGCTATATTTTGGTTAATATCATAGTGTGTTATAGTCTAAAGGGATACAATAATATCTAGGTCATAGGAATGGATGAAATAAAGACTTGGGTGCCTAGGGAGTGGCTTAATGTTGACTTTGGTATATCTAGGAATGGGTTGGACTCACATAAAATCTATAAAATGATCAAGAGAGGCCCTAAGATAGGTTAAGGTATAGGGCAAGGATAAGGTGGTCTCAAATGACATTTTGGATGACTAGGAATGTAACAAAGTGAAATGACTAAGATAATGCAAAATAAATGTACCTAGACTTACCTAAGAGGTGAAGCCCATGAATCTAGGTCTAATTTTACAAAGCATGCTCCATTATGTATCTTACAAATGAAACATGAATACATTAATCTTTAATCAAGAAACATCATAATAAAAGATAAAGCCAAGTAAAGAGATGAGACAAAAAAGGAATGAATACACCTCATTAGGTACATGAACTATAAAACTTGGTGACATATTATGTGTGCATGTAGATGGTGATCAAAATAGTGAATATCTTGGACTGAACTAATGGATTTCTTAATCCTCATGTGTTGATAGCTCAATATCTCAAGTTGTCCATCATTTACCACCCTTACTTGATGGATCATAATCTGTGAATAACTTGGATTGGATTGATGTCTTATCTAATCATCCTATGTAGGTGGCTCAAGAAATCAAGTATGATATGACTCCATCATCACCTACCCATGTGTAGTATATGCATGTAAAACTAAAATTACACAATTTAACTAAAGTGATGTGATGTAACTATTGTAACATTAATTTGCACACTTGGAGAGGGTTCTTTAGGCTCTCTCCAACTAAGATATAAAATGGGAAAAATCTCAAGCTATGGGTATCCTATAATGAGGTTTAACCTCCATAAAGGGTTGGTTCCCTTGGATATATCACCTAAACTAATCTCTTGCTTGGAAAAGGGAGAGAGATTGATAATAATTCATAAAAACATGTAAATGTAGGTGATGCAACAATGTCTTGGACACTTAAAATTTCACATAACACAATATCATACACTTTCAAACCTAAAAATATCACTTCACTCACTCTTTGATCAACTTTCACATAAGTATTTCAAAAAAAGGGCACTAACTAGCTATGAATCAAGCATGGGAGGATAATTTTCCACTTCTAAACTAATAAAAAACTATCTATGACACTTAGAATGACCTGTGAAAACTAAAAAACACTTCATGAAGGTGAGAAAACTCAAAAAGAGGCAAAATAAATCATACATTCACTTAACCATATTAGTAAATTCATAAGACACATTTTAATTCAGCTCATGAAGGAATTGAATATTTTATTACATCAAACAGGTGTTGCAGTATAAATCTTGGTATAGACTAGGCATGCCAAAAGCATAAGAGTCCTTTGTATTAGGGGAGAAATGGGAGATATATAATAAAGGGGAAGGGAGAGAGGGAAATGAGCAAATAAAAATAAATAATGAGGCCCAACCAATTTTTTATCAATTAACATTAATCTTACCCCTACAAATTAACTTTCATTATCTCCAAATAACTTTCAAGACCTCTCATTGCTTTAGAAACAAACTAGAAGATAAGAACTTACTGAGGATGATGAGTCATGATCTATTTAAAAGGGAAAAGTCCCCATAGACTTTGAAACTTCATTGAATGCTCCACTTGTCTTTCTTAACCTCCAAACTCTCCATAATCTTAATGAGATTATCACACCATGCTTCACTTTGAAATGCTCTTTCCATTATCAGATAATCACTTGAACTCATTTACTAGCATCCCTTCTGACATTCATTTAATAGTCACAACTCTGTCATTACTTTGAATCCTGAACATAGGTCCATTGTAAATGAAAAGCAATCCCATTTATTGGTTTTCATATAACCATAATTCAATGAAGCTCCATAAGATACTTAGTCTCTTGATCATGAACAAGATGTAAAACCTACATTTGAGGGATTTTTAGAGGTTTATTTGAGCTTTAATGGTAGCATATGAATTTGTAGGGTTTGTTCTGGTAACCTAGATCATATTTATATCTCACATTTGTATATTTGCCTACTCAAGTCCATAAAATCCTTTGATTTGACATGTCTACTTATGTGGCATTCCATTACCATGTTGTTGCTTCTATGATCATTATAAATCTAGACACATGCCTTCATTTCATGCCCCCTGGAAACTTGATCAATTTTGATCCATCAATCTCCTTGAGAGTCTCCTAGTCTTGAATTTAATGTTGAACATTGATCTTTGATCTACATCAATATTGTGACACTTAACAACCCTACATGCCTTTTATGGAACCTAATATCAATATTCATCTAGTTAACACACTTATGCCATGTGGTGGCCTCATGTACAATCTAGGCTCATTGACTTCTTGACCTTGGTTTGCACTGTTTATCTTTAATTGCACATTTAAACACATACCATTGATCTTCATTTAAATATTATGATCAAACATGGTCCATTGATTTGATCGAGGGTTCACCGTGATCAAGACATTTGACACCATTGCATTCATCCTTAGGATCCCCTAACCATTTGACCTCATGATTTCTATTGATCTTTAACCATAGGACAAAATGTGCATCATAGATCTAGATTGACTTATTGACCTCATTATCACCCACATGCCACTGATTTACTAATCTGATTGAGTTATGATTTGAGAATTGGTAGATTTGTGAATCACTTATATTTTTTGAATCCAAATGACTATTTCCTATGGCTTTAATTTAATGTTTCCAAGCACATCCCATATTATTAGATCATCTTTAAAGGCTTATATATTGAGATAGAAAATAAATCAAGGCACTAAACTTGTAGGGGATATTCATGGCATAAAGTACATCATTTTTGAGTAATCCTTCAACTTTTGGTGGCTTCCTAAGTACACTTATTAAATACAAAAACAAATTAACCTATTAATTCTTGTATGACATGCTAAGATAGTCTAGTTCCCAATAATCATATTAAGGAATTTTAAAGACAAACTCATTAACTCATAAGATAAACTATCATGATGTGCAAAGTTTTTAATGATAGGGGTGATGATTTGACCTATGAGGTCAAAATTATCAATATTTTGGTGACTCTATTGGGAAGCATTTCTATTATGCTTGAGACGTAGTCTATTTACATAAATTTTGGACTCATAAACAATGAAAAATATGATCCATGATTGCAAGAAACCTTTTGACTTGAAATAAGACAAGTACTCCACCAAGACATGGAAACACACAAAATAGGGAAAATAATCTAAACAAATCATTTTTGTAAATAAAGCACTTATTTGATATAAAACACATACACATTAATGTGCTATAATAACACTTGGATGAAAATAAACAAACTAATTATGTACAAGGAACCTAGTTCCTCAATAGCAATATTTTAGATGTATCCATTAACTAGGATAGGAAGCTCCTCGCCATCCATATTTACAAGTTGGAAGGGATTGTGCATTTTGTAGCTAGAGATTGTGTATGGACCACTCCTAAGAGAGTAAAACTTTGTATGAATTCCTATTTTATCTTGATCCTCATCCCACTTGAGGACCAAATATCCTTCTTTGAAACTTCATGAAGAAGTTATTTTGTTCAAGGCTCTCTTCACTTGTGCTTGGTGGATTTCACTAGCTAAAATGGACTGATTTTTAACTTCTTCTAGATCTATAAACTCAACATATTTGATCTCCATTGGTTTATTCTCCAAAAACTCTAGTTGATGCATTATTTCTAAAGCATGAAACTCAGGAGAAATAGGCAATATTGCTTACTTACCATATACAAGCTTGTATGGAGAGTTGGATATTGATCCTTTATAGGTGATCATATGAGCCTATAGTGCTGATTTCAACTTGAGATATCATGATCTCTAATTATCTTCAATAGTCTTTCTTATGATATTTAACATGTTCTTATTTGTGGACTTAGCAAGACCATTGCCTTGTGGATAGTAATTTGATGAAGTGTTAAGATAGACATCATGTTGAACAACCTATTGGCTAATCCTAGTCCCCAAAAAGCCATATCATTGTAAAAAATATGGTTGAAATAACTCTAAATATAGTAAGCAAACCTTCATAGAAATCTAGAACATTGGATTCATTTACTTCTTTCAATGATATTGCTTCTATCTATCTAATGAAGTAATCTATAACAGCTAGTATCCATTTATTTCCTAAAATTGAAGGGGATTTATTTAAAGCAATAATCTCCAATCCCCATTAGACAAATGGCTCATCCATCATAATTGGCTGAAGGAGTAAGGCTACAAGTTTCACTTTTCTCAAAAACATAACACACTATTTGCACTTCCTAACCCATGCATGACACTCACCAAAAATGCTAGGATAATATTACCCACCTTTTATGATCTTAAGGGATATGGTCCTTATGAAATAGTGCCCTCCATCATGTCCATCATGGAACTATTCAAGCAATCTCTATGTTTGGCTTGGCTCTATGCATCTTAGTAACATGTCATTGATATCTTTTTTGAAAAAAACACCATCAACAAGAAGAAATAGAATTGATTGCAACCTAAAATATCTTATTTTTGAAGCATGAAGATGGAAATATAAATACCATCATGGAGATATCTTACCAAGTCATGAAACCAGCTAGAAGGTGAGGTATGATCAACTATAACCTCTTTATCATTTGATACCAAAACCATATCATTTGCCTCTTATAATTATTGGTATAGATGCTCACAAAATCCTTTGCCTCTAATAGCTTTATGAACTTAATTTACATGTCATACTTTACTACCTTAGTTATCCAACTAGTTCTCTTGTCATTTATATCTTTGTTCAAGAGGAGCTCTTTGATACTTGGGTGGGCAACCATTAGGTGTATCCTATTGTTAGACAACAAGTATCTAAATTTATTGAGAGAGCTTATAAATAAAAGTACATGATTTTCAATAAAAGAGTACCTTATTTCATATTCCTCTAAGCCTTGATTAAAAAAGGCTATTAACTACTCCAATCTCTCATGATTCTATTGTATAAGAATGCCTAAAATGGTGTCCATGTTAGCATAGATGTACATTATAAAATATTTAGTGAAATATAGATTTATGAGTGTAGGAACACTAGATATGGCTTTTTTAATCCCCTCAAAACTTGTTACTCCTTCCTTGGACTAGCTAAAACTCTGATTCTTCTTTAGCATTGTTGTAAGTGGCTTAGCTAAAATGGAAAAATATTAAATGCATCTTCTTATAAAATTGATTTCCTTTAAGAAGCTTTGCAAAGCCTTTTTGTGTTTAGGCAAGGAAAGTGAAAGAATTTAATCTATCCTTTTAGAATCTATACTAAAACTATATTATAAAACCACATACCTAATAAGGTTACCTTCATGAATCAAGAAGACACACCTTTTAGAATTTAGATACCCCAAATTGCCTACACCTTTCAAACACTTGCTTAAGGTGAACCATGTGTTCACTTTCACTATTTGAGAACATTATTATGTCATCAAAATAAACAAATAAAAACCTATTAATAAGGCCTTGGAATGTCATATAACTGGATCTTTGAAAGGTTTCTCCAACATTGGATAAATCAAAGGTCATATTTCTATATGCAAATGTCCCCCACTTTGTAGTGAAGGTTCTCTTGAATTGGCCCTCTTCATTGACCAAAACCTAATTGTAACCACTATATCCATCCAAAAAATAAAAACTCTTAGAACCTACAACCAATTATAAAATTTGTTCCATAGATGGCAATGGGTAGTAATCTTTAAGGGAAGCCTTATTAAAATCTTGGAAGTCAACACAACATAATCTAATATCACCATTTTTTTTCCATACCAAGATAAGGTTTGCTATCCAATTTGAGTGATTGATTGGAAATATAAAATATGACTCTATGATCTTATTAATCTTAGCTCTCATGAAAAGTTCAAGCTTTGGATTGATAAAACTTTGTCTTTATCTCACTGGTTTAGTTTTAGCCTCTAATTGAATAGTGTGTTGAGTTAGACTTGGATCAAATCCTTTGAGATCACTATATTACCATGCAAACACATAAAAAAAACTTATACATAATTAAATGAAAGCTTCCTTTTATGAATGAGTGCATACCTTACCCAACTTGGAGTTCTTACTAGCTACAATCTCCACATTGGCATAGCGTTCCTACTTTTTTGAAAGAGAACTTTTCATTTCTCAACTCATCATAAAAATTGAATATATTCTCAAATGTGACCAATCCCTTGAGAAACTTATTTTTTTTAGTTTCACAATCTGATCACCATATTGCTACAATAATTTTGGCTGATTTCTTGAGGAAAACTCAATATTTTCTTACAAGAACTTGACAATTTGATTATCATATTCAAACACTTGTCAATTATCATGGTTATTCATAATATAAAGCCTTACAACCACCTTTATGTGTGACTAATTTTTTTCACTTTTTATATTAGTTGGGATGTTAAATTGTGCCCCAATGGCAACCAACCTATCTGCATGTTTGTTCTCATCTCTTAGTATTTATTGAATGTTGAAAGCTTAAAAATCCTCAATTAAGTCCCATAACCTATGACTATAAGATATAAAAAATAAATTTTTGAATACATTAAGACATCTTACTTGGTGAATTACAAGGTCATTGTCACCAAAAACTTACAAGGTGTTGACTTTCATCTTCCTAGCCCATTGCAAACTGTGAACTAGTGCCTCATACTCTACAACATTGTTTGAAAAACCAAACTAAAACTTAATAAAAGAGAAATGACTTTGATTTTATAGAGAAATAAACATAATTATATCCCCATTACCATGCTTATTCCTAAATCTATCAAAGTATAATTACCTTAGGCCATCAATAAACTCATCATCCTTCATCATGGCTAGAATTGGTGCATCATTCTCATGGAGACAATAAAAACCAAGTACATATTATTAAATTATATTATAAGTATCATGATGATTAAATTTAGAGTCCCAATCATCAAGGAATATATTTATAACTCCATCTAAAGGTGATTCAGTTTCCACTCCACTAGTTTTTAGCACCTCATCTGAGATGACATAATTAGTGTTCACAACACTTGGCATATACGGATCTAAATAGAAACATGAAATAAGATAAGAATGTATTATTGAATTATTATCATACCTTATTATAAACATAAAATATTTCCAATCTGTTGATAAGTATCCTCCAATCTTTGAGGTAAAATCCCTTGAAAGACACATGGCAAAGTAGGGAGGTAAGTCTACCACAACTACATCCTATTGAATGGTAACATTGAGACAAGAATGTAGTGTTAAATTCAGATATTTGATGATGCCTACTATATTTTTTAGTGATTAATCTAGTTTTAATACCCCTTTAGTATTTGGTTCATAAACAAGACCAAGCTTATCTACGATTTTCTTAGGCATAAAAGTGCTACTGGCTCCACTATCCACCATATAGTTATGAACCAAAGTGTTACCAAATATCAAATAAAGGTATAAAGGATAATATATTTTTATTTTAACTCATTTTTTTCCACATTTACCATATTATTTTACTTCTATAATTTGTCACTTAGTTGGCTCATCTGACTTAGTTAGGACAACACCTTCTTTCTAAACCAGTTTTGGAGACAATCTGGGAGCTAAAAGATCTTGAATGAGCATATATTTTTGTCTTATAATAGAGAGGGAATCCCACATGATAATTATGATGTTATAATTCTTCATTTGATCCACTATACTGAATTTATCCCCACTAACCCTTGTCTACTCTTTTTGAACCACTGGTTGCTCACAAATAAGGGGTACTTGATGAACTTTTCCAACCTCTATATTCTAATTTTTATATGTTGTAGGGGAAAAAAGGTTAATATTTATTACTCTTTAAAAAAACATTAGGATTACTTGAATAATTAATCACATCTTGGGCCTCATCAATGGCTCTCCATTTAGCTCTAGTTAGAGTTGTAACTTAACCACTCGTATTGCTAGTCTTACCACCCTGATTGAATGTACTATGATAATCCATTTGCCAATTTAAATTAATGGCATATGGATACCCTTGAAATTTTTGAGTCTTTCCTTGTGATTCCAAACTTGTTTCTTGGTACTGACTTCCTTGAAGAGAAAACTATTCTCATGTCATTTGTGGCATAGCAATTTTTTATGACACTAAGGCTTAGTTTTGAGCATCATTGAGATTAGATGGATACCAACCTAAATCCTATATTAAGTTATTTTGAGGTGGTGTGGGAAACATATCTCTTGAAGTGGAAGATACATTATGGTCAAGAGATTCACATGGTTTAGCTTGAGTTATGGCTCTTTGTGGTTGGTAGGGTGGTCTATTTTATATGACCCCTTGATAAGGACTTTTATATTTAAAGGATTGATAGGTGGTTTGATTTTGTTTTTGATAAGGATTATTATCCTAATATTTATATCTCTTAAGATACACTATTTCATTCCCAAAATATTGTAACAAACCTTTCAACTCTCTAAGCTCATTAGCTTGACTAGAAGGGGCTGTAACTTGGGCTTGAGGGGATGGAATAGGAGCTAAAGATGGAATTTGAGTAACTTGAGGGGATGGCATAAAATTTAATTCTATGAATAGAGGTATTAGAGGCCTTGAAGAGAGTTTTCTATATTGTATCAAGCTATTCTTTGCTCTTATTGTAACCTCATAAGCATCTAACAAGGTAATGCCACCCATTGACTATATCATCACACTAATATTAGAGTTGAAGGCTTTTATATAGTATAAGAAGTCATATTCAATGGATGGTCTAATTAATGAAGGTATCTTGGTCCATGTCTTTTAAAATCTAAGGTTAAAACAAGACATGAACTCATGAGGAGCTCTCTTTATGGCAATCAATTGTTCAACTAAGGATAGGTGATTGAATTTATCTTCAAATTGTCTAACTAAGACTATACCTAATTCATCATAGGTAGAAATGGAATTTAGTGGAAGTTTTTAATACCATTATAGTGATTTTTCTTTGAATAAATTTTCAAGCAATATAATAACTACATTCTCTTGAACAATATTATGAATTAAACAAAGGTTGGCAACATCATACATGTGCTCAATAAGAGTTTTTTGATATTTTATTGAGAATAATGGGATAATATTAAGGGAAGATATAATAATGCCATAAAAATGGGCTAAATTTAGTGGACTACTTCTATTGAATGGAATAAACACTTGATTTTTTATGGCCATCTAGATAGTGGGGATTACACTACTTATGACAATAAGATGACCAAAAGATGAAAATTTCCTTTGAGGATAAGGTTTCATCCTAATAAACCTTGATATTTTATATGAAGTATAAGGCAACTCAATTAATTCAAGATGCATACCTCTACTAGCTAACATTATGGTAAACTTTGGCAAGATAATATTACTTAGATGATGTTATAAACTCTGCAACCTAAATAATCTTTAGCTTATGATGATTATGCATATCTTATTTTTATACAAATACTTCTCCTCATCTCCAAACTAAAAATATGAAAAAGATAATGGGTCCCATTGGGCATGAAAAAAACTATTGTAGCATCAATTTACACCCTTGGAGAGGGTTCTTCAAACTTTCTCTAACTAAGGTATAAAATGGGAACAAAATCAAGCTATGGGTATCTTATAATGAGGTTGAACCTTTAGAGAGGGCTGGTTTCCTTAGATCTATCACCTAAACTAATCTCTTGCTTGGAAAAAGGAGAGATATTGACAATAATTCATAAAAACATCTAAAGGTAGGTGGTGCACCAATGTCTTGGACACTTACAATTTCACGTAACACACTATCAGACACTTTCAAACCTATAAATATCACTTCACTCACTCTTTGATTAACTTTCACATAAGTATTTCATAAAAAGGGCACTAACTAGTTATTAATCTAGTATAGGAGGATAATTATCCACTTTAAAACCAATCAATAAACTATCTATGGCACTTAGAATGACCTGTGAAAACTAAAAAACACTTCATGAAGGTGAGAAAACTTAGACAAAGGCAAAGGAAATCATACATTCACTTAACCACATTAATGAATTCATAAAACACACTTCAATTCAACTCATCAATAGAATAATTTAGTCTTTTATTGCATCAAATAGGTGTTATGGTACAAATATTAGCATAGCCTGGGCATGCCAAAATCATAAGAGTCCTTTTTTTGGGGGAGAAATGGGATATATATATATATAATAAAGGGGTAGGGAGAGAGGGAAGTGAGTAAATAGAAATTAATAAATGAGGCCCAACCACTTTTTGATTAATTAGCATTAATCTTACCCCTAACAATTAACTTTCATTAGCTTCAAATAGATTTCAAGCTCGCTCATTAGTTTAAAAACACACTAGAAGATAAGAACTTGTTGAGGATGAAGATTCATGATCCATTAAAAAGGGAAAAGTCCACAAAGACTTTAAAATTTCATTGAATGCTCCACTTGCCTTTCTCAACCTCCAAAATCTCCATCTTATTAATGAGCTTATTGCACCATCCTTCACCTTGATATACTCTTTACATTATCAGACAGTAATTCAAACTCATTTACTATCATCCCTTATAACATTCCTTTCATATTCATAACTTTACCATTACTCCAAACCCTAAACATAGGTCCATTATATATAAAAACCAATCCCATTTATTAGTTTTCATATAACCATAGTTCAATAAAGCTTCATAGGCTGCTTAGTCTCTTGATCATGAACAACATGTAAAACCTATGTCTAAGGGATTTTGAGAGGTTTATCTAAGCTTTAATGGTGCCATACAAATCTTTACGGTTTGATTTGGTAACCCGGATCATATTTAGATCTTGTATTTATACACTCACCTACTTGAGTCCATAAAATCCTTTGATCTAATGTGTCTAAATATGTGGCATTCCCTTACCATGTTGATGCTTATATGATCATTATAAATATGGACACATGTCTTCATCTTGTGCCCCCTAGGAATTTGATCAAATTTTCTCCATCAATCTCCTTAAGAGTCTCCTATCTTTGACTTCAACATCAGCCATTGATCTTTGATCTATAATGAGATTGTGACACTTGGTAGCCATGTGTGCCTTTTATAGACCATGTTATCAGTCTCCATCTTGCTAACATGATTATGCCACATGGAAGCCTCATGTGTAATCTAGTTTCATTGACTTCTTGACCTTGGTCTGCATCATTGATCTTTAACTACATAATTAAATATACACCATTGATCTTCATATAAATAATATGATCAAACATGATCCATTGATTTTCTCAAGGTTTCACCATGATTGAGATACTTGGCACCATTGCATTTATCCTCATGATCCCATGACATTTAGACCTCATGCTCATTGTTTATCTTTAACCACAGGGTGGAATATGAGCTGTAGATCTAGATTGAATTATTGACCTTAATATCACCCACATGCCATTAATCTACTGATTTGATTAAGCAAAGATTTAACACTTGGAAACTCTGTGGATCACTTTTATTTTTTGAATCCAAATGGCTATTTCCTATGGCTTTAATTTGACATTTTTGAGTATGTCCCTTACTAGTAAATCATATTTTAAGGCTTATAACTTGAGATAGAAAATACATCAAGACATAAAACTTGTATAGGATATTCATGGTAACAAATACATATTTTTAAAGGTTATAGGTCCTTATAAAACTTGGGTATCTTTTAGGTCATATAGCCTAGTTTTGTTTAGGTTTCAGGTCCTTGTAAAACCTGGGTGCTTTTATTGGTCTATATTGGTGGTTCAGGGCCCTGTAAACCCTGTTTTATATACTATTCTTCAGTAGGTTTCAGGAATGTTCTTCCTGGGGGTTGTTAAAGATTTATCTTTCTTGATTCTGTTAAAGGGTTTTGAGGTCCCTTCAAAACCTGCTTTTACCTTAATCTAAAACAAATACATCTTTTTTATGCAATCCTTCATATTTGGTTGGCTTCCCAATTACACTTATTAAATTCACAAACAAACTAACCTATTCATTCTTACATGATGTGTTAAGACATTGTAGTTCCCAATAATCATATTTATGAATTTTAAAGACCAAATCATTGACTCACAAGACAAATTGGCATGATTTATAAAGTTTTGAATGGTAGGGATAACAATTTGACCTATGAGGTTAAAATTATCAATAATAATTACATTTTTTTTGGATGGATCTGGGGTCACTTGAAAACTCTAAAATGAAAAATGACTTAGGGGACACTCTAGAACTCTAAAATATAGCTCAAGGATCACTCAAGAATGCTAACCATTATAGATAAATTAAGGCATCAATCTAGTGTAAACCTAGTGTAAAACTAGTATAGATGGTGTTTGGAGTAATAATGTGGAGAATGACATAGAGTTGTCATTACATTTGAGAGTATTGGTGTCAAAATAAACATATGGGAATAATGTTCCTCACACATGCCCCCAACTCTGATATTTATGTATATCAATTATGGATTGAGTCATAATAATGTGTCTGAGTATCAAAAACTGAAATGGGAGTGATCATATTGTGTATTATACTCCCAATCTAAATAATCTTACGTAATTTATGTAAAAATTGAGTATATATTAAACCTATCTAATAATCTATCTAAAACTATGAAAGCCTAGACTATATCTACTACACTTTTCTATTAATTCTATATTTTTTGTTTTCATGTCTATTAGATAGTAGTGTGGTCCCTTGGTCAATAGTACACTATGATAGTTTCCTATGTACTAAACTATTGACCAAATGTGATGTTTTAATATAAAACTAAGAATGATTTGTATGTAATTATTTTTTACTATGTTTTCCTGAGTCTAAGCTATGTATTCTATGTTAACATGTGAAAAATTATGTTCTAAGTGCACTAGTATGGCCTTATCTCTATGAAAAAACCCTATGAATGCCACATATTTTGAGAGAAATTATTGAATTTCTATAATAACTATCCTCAAAATAAAATATATGCATCATGTGTGTTAGACTAAAAATATATTATATATACGTGATAAACTAATATAATGTGTATATATGACATAAAAATGTAAAATAGTCTGAGCATAGGTTGAAAATGTACAAGGTATGTTAGATCTAGAATTCATAAGGTTTTAAAGATAGATATAATAATGTAAGTATGTATATAAACAATGAATATAGATATAATCTAAGTAACTACCTAAGGAGATGGGGAATGATGTCCATCAAGGCATCTGAAGAGGAAGGGGAGATGCATTAGGTCCTTATGGAATCATAAAATGAGTGCGAGTGTAACAATCAAGAGACAAGTGTCATGTCCATAATGCATATATGGAATCATATATACAAATACATGAGGCACACAAAGAAGATCAAAGGACCATAATACAAGGGACATGGGCACATGTCACTACTGAGAAAGTAATATATACAATGACATGTTTAAATGTCCACATACATAAATAAAAAGCAAGGTTGGCTTAGAGCCACATGGAAGGACATGCTTAAATGTTTGCATACACAGTTAAGAAGGGACACATAAGGACATGGAAACATGTCCAAATCATACACATAATGAAAATAATTTAGCTTAGATCCATATAATAACAATATATTCAAATCCCCTCAAATAGATGTAAATTTAAATAGACACAATCAAATATAAATTAAGAAAACTAAAAATGAAAGTGTGTATAAACATGTGGTACATATATGTATAAGAGTAAAGTTGTACATAAGTTGAGTCTATAGTAGTAGTATTTGGTAAAAAAATTAGTGTATATAAGATGATTATTATTGAGATATAATCAATGATAAATATATGATGTTGAGTATAGAAAGATATAACCTAGAAAATTGGAAGTTGTGTAGTATGATGCCCCCAACGGGTGAACATATCAATGCTAAATTTATGTATCTGTGTATGTGCCCCCAATGGGTAGATAGTA
Organism: Torreya grandis; assembly: GCA_037957365.1. Lineage (NCBI taxonomy): Eukaryota > Viridiplantae > Streptophyta > Pinopsida > Cupressales > Taxaceae > Torreya > Torreya grandis. The sequence goes on along the minus strand of JARHVA010002134.1, from coordinate 1,029,300 downwards.
GAAAATATAGATTTGTGTAGAGGACCCAAGTCTTGTAATGATCTACAAACACTCTAAGATAATAATTGAATCATGTATGCATGATACAAATTACTATACTAGCATAGATAACATATGTAGTACCTATAAAATAAAAGGAATATAAACATGGAAATTCAAACAATCTAAATTTTATATTTTCTGAGCAAATATTTGAATGTTTTTGTATTTTTGAACATATTATATTATTTTTGTGTTTTTTGAGTCTAATACATATGTACAAGCAATATGAAAAATATATTATGTACAAGTAATTTGGGAAAATGAAAGATATGTACAAGTAAAGAGAGATATTACTAACCAATGAGTATCACAAGAGACTCACCCTTAATAGATCTTGCATAAAAAAGAGGAATGGTGACTTCTCATGAAGTGTGATGGATGTGTTGTGACTGAGTTGAGATGTAATGTGAACTTGAGTATTGTTCATTATTAGTATCTTGGAAATCATAATGACTTGTATCATTCTACTTATCATTATCATCTTAGTTTTTAACTAATGGAGTGCTAGTGTTGACTTCTATTTTATTTAGGTAAGCATAGGGAATTTCCTCAAATTATGGAATTGACCTTTTTGAATTATTATTTGATATATTTTTTGTAAATGTGCCCTTTGAAACTGTGCCTATTGTAGGCATATGGTATTTTGGAGGATCTTTTATTACAAATCTTCTTTTGAGAATGCTTGATGGCTTAACATGATTTTATTTTTTGGTAGCTCTTTCTCTTTTGTTTTTCATGATATCACCTTTGTATCTTTATCTTTTACCTTGATAAACTATGTCTGTGAATGATTTTCCTTAGTATGTTCCATAAATCCAAAACTTTGTTGACCTACATTATCAACTACTAGAATAGGATTAGTGATGCCTAGGGCAAGTTTTCCCAACACTTGACCTTGATAATCAAATTATTTTAGATATTTTTGACCAAACCCATACTATTTTGAAAGTGAAACCTCATTTTGGAAAGGTATATTTGTATCCTTCACTTACTTTACCTATACTTATACTATTTCTTACTCCAATTTTTCTTTGTGAGCCTTTTGTTATTTCATTTATGATTTTGACCCTTTTTAAATATGTTCTTATATCATCATGGATTATTTAATTGATTTATATTATGTATTTTCTCATTATAAATGATGTTTTGTATATTCTTTTTCAATGCTAACCATGAATCTGTGTGATGACCATGCATTCTATGGTATGAAAAATATTGTCTATATCTCCTCACTAGATATAAAGGAGGTAGGTTGATCAACTTAGATTTAATTATTTGAATTAAAATATCACTTGAGATTATATTTTATCTTTGAGTACTCTTTTAACCACTAGTTGTAGATTCACTTTTTTTTTTTGATTTCATGTTTTGATATGTAACATTGCTTACCATATATTGACTAGGTGAATATGCATATACATGATTGACACTAGTGTGCCCTAGAGGATTTTGTTTTGTAATATAAATTTTAAAAACTATAATATTTTTATTTAATAATTGATTCTAATTTTAAAATTATGAAAGTAGCTTGATCGTGTTGGTTATTTCATCCCTTGAGTCTCACAAGTGCAAAACCTAGTTGCTTTCAATTGACCATGAAAGCACACATCTTGAATGGGATATATGGGAAGGGAATGGTTTGAAGGATGGATAGGATGGGCATAGATATTTGAAATAGTATTATAGATTGATTTTATCTTGAAAGAGTGATATCATAGTCTTGGTTAGATCGAAATTACGTATCACCTTCTTGGAGATGATGAGGAGGAAAACAATCTTCTTTATCCATGAATTTTGGCAATGCAAATTGAAACATGGATGTTAAGGTAGAACATATCAGGTCTAAAAACCCTAACATATACATTAAAAATAGGAAACAAAAGGATATAAACCCTAATATCATCTAGGGATAGTTTTCACTATTCAAAGTAAGTTGGGTTCACCAAATGATTTAATTTTTAAGGGAGTTATGGAATGTAAAACCTTAGTTCACTAAAATATAGGAATAATAAATTAGAGAATAAATATATTAATATCAAAAACATCTTATTTGTACAATAATTAGTTTATCTAATTATTATATAAATATGAATAAATTATAAAAGATGTATTTAGCTAGAAAACTAACTAAGATGGGAAAGTGATAGGATGAAAATTGGTATAATAACTATGTAAGGTGTCATGAACATCAACCAAGAGTCAAAAAACATCCTGAATAATGGTATAGTCCTATGGATATTAGTGCACCATACTAGTGTCTTCTATACTACACTAGTGTCCTTTTGGAAATAAGGATAATGAGCTTGTAGGTGGAACTTTTCTTAGTTATGAGAAGTATATGCCTATGTGAATGAATGTTAGTTCATTATCTATTCCTAATTTTAAATTATTTTAATGCAAAAACCTAGAACTTGATGTTTATTAGGGTATTTATTGAGTAAAAATAGAAAAAGAGTGGTGTTAGCAAGGTAGGCTAGATGTGACCTCAACACCCCATGTGTTGAGCATTATCTACATACTAATACTTTAAAAAGAGATCAAGACTAATTTAGTTCTCCCAATTTAAGTGTTGGTGAAAGTGCAAGTGAATGATAATATGAGTTCCAATTTTAGTTCTTTGAGTGTGACTTGAGACTATAAATTTGAGTAATTTGATCTCTAAGTTTTTGTATATGGGTGTATGCAAAATTAGGGTAGAATAGGGATCAATTACCTTGATTTGCACAACTACGTCTGAGTTTATTTATGAGTATTTGCATTTGATTCCCATATAGTGGATAAATGAATGAAAGTGGTCTATATATATCATTCTAGTGATTTTCAAGATGTGAAATAGGTCTAGACCAACCCTAAGTTTGATTTTAAGAACCAAAAGTTATTCATTAGAAGATTATAGAGCAAGGGGACATTATCAATTCCCTTTAGTCAATAGCATAATGCACTATACTCTAGAGGACCATGATAATGTTTAGGTGGTAAGAAGGGATGAAAAAGAGATGGGTTCGTAGTGGTTGACTTATTTATACTTTTGGTATATTTGAGAATGGGTTGGACTTGCACAAAATCTAGAAAATGATCAAAAGAAGCCCTATGATAGATTTAGGGCTAGGCTAAGGATAAGGTGGTCTCAAGTGACACTCAAAGCACTCAAAAGACATTTTAGATGACTATAGTTATATTTTACCCAAGGTTAAAATATTTTAAGGTCAAGAATTTATATAAGTATATATGAAATCGTAGGATAAAAATCAAGAAAATAATAAGAAATGTTCTAAAAATAGTGGGTTCAGTAGAATGTTTAATATATGTTTAGTTGAAGTGAATCAAATTAATAGATACTAAACTATTGAAATTTGAATGCTAGAATATACAGATCTAATAATGAAATACATTATGCTGATTTTTTTTATTTAATAAAAATATTAAATGGGCCTATGGATATGAAAACCTCCTTAAATAGATATTTTGCAGACTATGTAGGATGATTGTAACTAAAAACTACCTGATAGGACCTATGTATTATGTCATAATTAAATGTCAAATTTTAATATCTTATTGGACAATTTTTAAAAAGGAGGATAGGGGTAAAATTTGACCTTTTATGATGACTATGTCCATGTGCTAGTTGACTTTTCACTTATTTTTTATCTGGGTGTGTGACTATTTGATAGGGTTTACTGATAAATTTTGTGATTTATGTTATAATATAGAAGACCCAAAAAAGACAACCCTAGCTCTTAAACACAAAAAAAAATATCAAATTCAAATTAAAAAATAGATAAGGGGAATAGATGAGTTATCCTTATAAAACCCCACAAAATAGGAGTGTTTCTTACATATCTCAAATAGACCTTAGGCCAATGTCATACCCCCTCCTAGGTTGATTATGTGATCTATGATTGCCCAACTATATGATTAATTCTAGAATATTTATTAAAATTATTGACAATCGATTCCATCGACCTAAAATAACATATATTTAAACTTGTCCTATGACTATTAGAATGGTGTATAATTGAAATTGGAATAAATAGTGTTCTTTTATTTAGAGTGTAGTAGAATTTCCAAGTGATTACTAGATGTATTTGGATAAGCCTTGATGTGATTATATAGGGGAATATTTGGAATAATTTTTCCAACCAAATTTAAAAAATGCATGAGTGATATTTTTTGAAACATTTTAATTTGAAAAATTTATTGTTAGAGCATATGGAACAAGGTTGTGCTAGTGGACAAAGCTGTAGTGTGACCCTATCTAACCAAGCATAGACTTATATCAGAAGGACAAAGATTATTATAAAAGGTATAAAAATAACCTATAGGTTGAATATGATTGAAAAGTGACAAAATAGGTATGAATAGGGTTGAAATAGGGATGTATGTATGACATTTCCTAAGTTTCCATTTTAATATAGGTTCTCTTATATATTGTGGGTTAACGAAATGGTGAATCAAATAAGTAAGGTAATGATGTCAAGATTAATCATTATCAAGAACTTAATGATTATTTATATGTGTGTACACATTTTAATGTTTTTAATCTACAATATTCCACTTCTCTCTTTTGAATGGTGTGTGTAAAATGAAATCAAGTAGGCTATATAACTAGTTGTGCATAAGGAATTAGGATATGTGGAATAATTTCCTAGGTAACATAATCTTGAACAGGTTTATTAAATACCCTCATAAATTTATCCTTAATAGGTGTAGTATCTATATCTAAAAAATATTCTTGACTAGGTATAACAACCTATTACATTAGTGGTGGGGCTGGAGGTGGGGAAGTCATATGGCACAAGAGTGTATCCATAGGAAATAATTGAAATTATCACCACCCTATTGAAATGTATATACTTAACACATCAGTGCACTGATGATGGTTCTATTGGGATATTTTAATTTCCAAGGATGTCCCAATAAAATTTTAAATACCCATATACATGGTAAGACTATGAATAACATAGAAATTACTAATGGCCTACTTTAAAAGGTATCATAATGTATCCTAAAGAATTCTAGTGGTGTCCATAAAATTCATTACCTATCCTATTTTTTCTATCAAATCCTCATGTGTGTATCTAATAGAATGTAAAAGTGTCATTGTGTAATCAGTCTCACTTAAACCATTATAAATCATGACATTATAAAAGGGTTGAAAATCCATGTAATCTCATACAAATAAATAATTGAGGATGAGATCATCTTCCACTACCTTAATATCATCATATGTAGTGGAAGGTATCCAAGGTTCAACATATGTTAATGTACCAATACTAATATCCAAGAGGTGATTGTATATTATAGGAGGGGATGTGCATTATATGTGAAATACACATTATAGATGCTAAATTTATACACCTTGTATTAATACCTCCTCAAAAAAACTTGGGACATTAGGATTTTTATAGTTTTTATCTCATGGCACACCATTGTATACCACTCTACAAAAATGGGCAAAATGTAGATGCTAAATTTATACATCTTGTATTAATTATATATAGTGCTATGTCATAATGCCCCCATGCGTAATTATTTTTATAGTTAAACTTTACCATCATTTTTCCATTTTACCACCTAAGTTAATAAGTTAATTACTAAGGTTAAATAGTAATTACCTCTTTTTATCATTACCTTTAAAACCATAAAATCTAATAAATAAAATAAAATCTAAATTTTCCCTCCCTTTTGTCCTTATTAATCCTTTTACCCAACCTTTTTCTATGGTTAAAACAACTTGAATGACTTCAAAATTCATTTTAACCTACTTTTACCCCATGCCAACCCATTAAAACAACATTTTATTTGACTCCTCCCATTCTGGGTAAATTGACATCGATCCTCCATGATCGATGCTGATCGGTTAGGATCAACGCCAATCCATAAATACCCAACAAACTTCCATGGCTCAAAAGGGGAATGTGACTACAATTTTGGAGCCTGAAATGCTATTGGAATCTCATTACAACTTGCATATGGACTTTATCAACAACTTGCTACCTTGTGGAACTTTTGTTGGAGAGCTTATCAAAGGTTTTTTAAGGGTTTTATCTCTCATCTTATCCAAGTTCATTTTTAGGCATTAAAGGTTAGTATTTTACTTTAAATTTATTTATATTTTAAATTTTTTGTCTTCTATGTCTATTTGTGTCTATTTTACATTCAATTTTTATTATTTTATCAGTAATACGGGCCATCATTATCATTTGTATATAGTTCAACACTTTTACATAGAATCACCATTGATTCATTTGAATCGATGTTGATCTTGTAGAATCGATGTTGATCCTCTAGGATCATCATCAATCCCTATCAAACTATAAAAATAGCTTTAAATTGTCTGTTTTAGCATTTGTTAAATATATATGTTGTTTTCTAAATATCTCTCTTAATTTGTTGATATCTATTACTAAACTTAGCAAAGCATTTATACATCTTGTCCTTGAATAATATATTTATCTTATCTCTTAATCATAGATAGTCTGCATTTATCTAATCTTTATTAAGTTGTATGTTGGTGTTTTTTATACCTACATCTATTATCTTTTATATTTTTATCTTTTATCTTGAAAAATCCATAATAATTTATCTTTATCAAATTATCTTTTATATCATTTATATCTTGTAATATTTATTTTTTATCTTTCATCTTTATTATCTTTCTTAATTGAAAATAGTGGACTGACATCCATATGAGAAAGCATGATATTTTTTGTGACTCGTTTGTAACTAGGTAGCCCACTCATCTTTCTATTAATCCAATTTTCATGATTTAATATGATTTTTAGGCCATTCCTCCTCAACCAAAGAGTTCTCATAGTTAATCTTGATCAATGGTGCGCAACCAACCATCCATATCTCTAGGTAATCTTAAAACCCCTACTATACTTTGTTTTTAGTAGTTAATTAATTCACATTAGAAAAAACAAAAAAATACTCAAACATTCTGGCAGACCATATAGTGGGTCACTTTCTTTTGTTCTTTCCTATGCATGTAGTTGCATTAGTGAATTTCATCTTCTTGTACATTTAATTTTAGTCAAATAACTTTCACTGTATTTTATTCTTTAAAGTAAAATCATCATAGGCATAGGATTTGCATTTCATGTGCTTTTGTTTTGCATTGAGTTGAATTCTTTGTCTACATCTAAATCAAATCAAAATCTTCTTTTGGATTAAAAATAAATTCCATTCATAGTCTGTCTACTTGAATTAGTCTATCTAGATTAATTAGGTGGTTAATTAATTTGTTAGTTCATAAATCAATCACACACGACCAAACCATAAAATCAAAAAACACATCAAAACTTGACATAATGAACTGACTTGGATTTCATCACCAAGTGGGGAGATTTATTCTTGGTGCTTTAACTTGGATTTCACCACCAAGTGGAGTGCCAACTCAGTACTCTGGTTGAGTATAAAACCTAGTTTAGTGGTATATCTTGGCTAAACACCCACACTAGCTATGGGATTGTGATGTGAGGGGAACAATCCCTAAGTACCAAGCTATGTACCATCACTAGTATAGTTTACACCTCAAATACCTTAGGGTATATAGAGGGTTTGTGCCTAAACATCCTAAAACCATCCTTAGATGTTTATTTCTAGTACCCTATCTAAGACAAATCAAGTTTCACATAATCAAAAAGTAACATAATCAAGGAATCCTAAGTTTTTAATGTTTTTAGTATATGTCATTTTTATTGATTTTAATTATCTTCTACTTGTTTGAGTATGTAAGGTTTGAAATCTTCCACCATCATATAATATGGTCTACTTGTCTAGCCTTATATTTCTAACTTGGTAATAGGTTCGGGAACTATTCAATCCTCATCCTTACCAATGGGGAAAATATTTAGGATCTCATATGAAACCTTTGCCAAAACCCTTGATAATAGTCCTTAAGCATTGAGCGATTACCTTTCCAATCATATGGCACATGTTTTTATTCCATCTCATGAGTATATTAATTACTCTCTTTATACTGTGATGCCTAAGGGACAAAGTGAATTCTCACTACCCTATAGTGCCAATTTTTTATCACTTGGTTAAGCCAGGTCAACCTCAATCCATACCTTATCCTAGATCATTTAACTATTATAAAAACACATTTTCACAATATCCCCAACCTTATCAATACTTACCCCAACCTTTATAACCTATCCATTCAGCCTTATCAAGTTTGTCATCTATACCAATCCAATTAATTAGTTCATTTTCTTTATAGGGACAATCATTAAAACTAGTTCCAAAACCTCCTACCCAAAGGTATACTCCACTGGGGGAACCATATATTTTCATGCTAGAATTTTTTTTAAAAGCATCAATAATCTAGCTCCCTCCTATCAAACTTATTGTATTATGACCATATGATTTCATTCCACCTTGGTATAAGGGAAATGAAACTAACCCCTATCATCGTATCATGGGTCATACAATGGAAAGATGTGAATCTTTCAAATGGTTGGTCCAAGACTTGATTGATCATGGTAGGCTTGTGTTGGTCAATCCCAATCCCTTGTAGAATCAATATTTTGTTGTTATTCATTCTCTTGTGTCTATTACCTTGCCCATTTCTATTCAAAATCCTTCAAGCCATCGTGTCTTTGTATCTAAAACCATCCCTAGTAATACTATTACTAAGGATGTTATCAAAACCTTATCTAACCCATCTATTGAATCCATTCAAGATTCACATCTTCCTCTAAACATAGTTATAAAGGAAGACCCCATTGTCATCAACCCTCTTATGGATCAAGTTCAACTTGTCCACCCATCCTTAGCTAATATAGTAAAGAAACTTCTCAACCCCAATCAGTCGAGTCATCCACCTAAATCAGTCAATCCAATTCACTTGCTCTATATTTTTCTCACCCTCATCTATTTTATGTTGATAACATTGTTACCTTTGATCCTATTCCTTTTAGGTGAGAGTCAAATTTTTGTTTCCTCATCTCATTTTCATCCCAAATCAACCAATCCCATCCAGTGTATACCTTACTTTTTCAATCCTATAAACCCATCACCAAACATAAAGCAACCCAAAGCCAAGTTAACTAATCAATTTATCAGCCTCTTCATGCAAATCATTAAGTCACTTTGATATCCACAAAGTCATGTTTTAAATATCCCTAAATCTATCACTCAAACTAGCCCAACTAATCAGTCACATCCACAATCCAAAAGGTTTCCTAAATACAAGTCATTAGGTTTAGGTTAGAATCCTAAGCATTGTAATCCCTTTTTAGGCACTATGTTGAAGCTTCCTAATAGGGACAATTAGATAGTTTTATTAGATTTGTCGACATTTCAAAACCATTTAATCCATTTCATTTTTAGTTTTCAACCTTAAAATCTTTTGAAACACAATCTAAATTAGCTATCTCTCTACCCTCTTAGCATTGTAAAGGTCATCCCACCTAAGCCCCCACCTGTGTCTTAAGTTCTTTATCAATTAAAAACTAACCAAGCCTTCAGAAATGGATGAAGATGCCTTCACCCCTCCAGGCTTCCTTTAACCATCCACTAAGATTTATTTTCCCACTGGGGGAAATTTTTTTACTTTGAGTTGATGTGGATCATATAAGTATGGGGTATTTTCAAAATTCTCCTCCTTTATGCATCTTTTCACTCGAATCCTTCATGGTTAAGGATCCTTTTACCTTTTTGTCTAATACAAGATTTTTATTTGATCTTTATCATCTACCATATTTCCTTTAAACCCATTCTCACCCTTTTTCCATTGTCAAGAGCAATTTATGGCAAGAATAATGTGATTTTTATGTTACATATACTTATCCCAATCTTTAATGTGAGCACCTCAGCACTACTCATAACATGTTTCTCATAGACACATTTCATATTTTCAAGAAATAACCCCATGGTCATTATCTTTTGACTTCCCATATTAAGTCCATCTGACATTTACCTCCTCCCTTGTGTTTCGATTTTGCTCTCTAAAAGGTGACCAAGACTAGCCTGGGTTAATTCACATCAAAAAATAATTTTTTTTGGGATATCTTTCTTAAAAGGGTCATTGTCAAAATCATAGACTACTCCCTTGAAGGATAACTACCAAAAATTATAAGTTTCATAAATATAATAGATTGATCCCTTGAAGGACAACTATCAAATAACTCAAAATCTAGACCACTCCCTTAAAAGATGGCTAGTTATAGTTTTGGAAAAAGCAAAGTAACTGGAGGCTTCTTGCATCGATCAGCTTCCCAAAATATCTCAAACTAAATTAAAAAGACAAAATTAAATATATTCCATATAATATTTCCTACCTTGATTAGTATTCTCTAATTATGCAAACTTCTCACATCAATTGGTCTACCTCCTTTATATAAAGTTTGGATTAACCCATGGATCATCCTAAGTCACCTATAAGGACATTGACTTTACTCAAGACGGGTGGTATACCCACATTTTTTTCATACATGTCACACCTCTTTTACCCTATTAATGAAATTTAATCTTACCTTTTAAAATTTTATTAAAAGTGTTTATTTACCTTTGCAAGGTTGTTAAGTGTAAAGCCTTAAGGAGTTTACTTTTTGATAAACCCTATATTAACTATGGCCCATGCAAATAAATTATTGAAAACGGTATCCATTTTTGTCTTTTTTGCATCTATTTCCTTAATCTAAACCCATTCTAAAGGAGTTGAACCTTTGTGTTCATTCTCTTCTTACTTATCCAAATTTGCATCTTTTGTGACTAGGTCACAAACTTTGTATGATGCAATTTAAACCATCCATTACCATCTTAGAATACCATTAGCCATACTAGAATTTTAAATTTATTGTGATTCATATGAATTCATATCAATCTCTTTATTAATGTTTTGATTATAACTTTTGTATGAATCACATTTTTTTCCTCAGCCAATTAAGTCATCCTTTTTACATTTATTTCATCCTTATTTACCAAAAAATCAAAACCTTGGATTCGTGGAAGTCTAACCCCTGATGGTCCCATATTCTAAGTTAACTTGACCATTTCACCTTGAAACATAAGTCTATAGCCAAAACCCCTTTACAAGCCCAGACAACCTAGGTTTAGTTTCATCTATCATTTGTTATCTTGGTGCTAAATATTAAGCCCATGTACTTTATGGAAAATTTATGTCTTATTTGGCCATATATATTATTTTTGGTTTACCTTAGTCCTCATTCAAGCTTAACTCTAGTGATTGATGCATTGACATTTTTTGTCACCTACTTTTTGTGCTAGATACCTATCCATTTATCCATTTGTCTAAGCCGCATTTGTCCATTTAGTTTGTAAAACCCCATTTATATATTTGCATTTTTATTGTATCTATTTTCATCATCTCCCCTTACTTTTCCTCTCCTAATCCCTCCCTTAAGCTATAAATTCCAAAAACATAAAAAACATGTAAAATATAAAATACATAAAAAAGCATGTCACCTACCTCATAGTGTAGTCATCATCATCATTGTCTGTGCCCACTAGCCTCTATCACCTCATTTGTGTGTCTTTACATCAATAAACCATTAATTTTTACTTATAAAACTCTTGTGCACTTGATAGTTGAATGAATCCTATTATTTGTTAGTGGGCTATTTATAGCTATTATTGAGATTGATGTCATTCTATCAAATTGATGTTAATTATCTTCAATCTACATTGATTATTTTTGACCAATGTTGATTCACTTTAATCACCATTGATTCTTATGATCAATGTCAGTTACCTTAGCTTGATTACTGTTTGCATTTTGGATTATTTTTCCTACTTCTAGTTTTCTTTTAGACCCTATTTTCTTGCTTTTATCATATCTCTCCCATTTTGTCCCTCTTATTACCCTTTATATTGGTGAATTTTGTCCCCTTGTTAATTCCCTAATCTCTTTTAGCACACCCTTATTTTTTGGAACCTTACCCCATGAAAGACCCCAAGGGTGCCTTTTGTATTGATTGCATTTTCTTATAGGTACACATATACCATATGCACACCAGATGCTTTGGTTCACTATTCCTATCTCTTGTGCTCTTGATTTGCCTTTTATATGCTTATTTATTTTAGCTATGATATTTTGCTTTTTGATCTAGCTTTTTGAGTATTCCTACTTGCATTACTTTTTGTTCCATTTTATGTAAAATGACCTTCATTTGTCATTGTTTGTCATCTATTTTTAGATTCCTTTAGATATCTTTCATTTTTTCTATACCATCTTGTTTATTTTCTTTTTCCATTTCATCTTGTTCAAACCTGTCATCCATTTCATTTAACTTCCCATCACCCAGTTTGAGGGGGGATACCTCCTCATAAAAAAATGGGGAATTAGCATTTTTTATATTTTTTTGTCTTGTGGCACACCATTGTATACCACTCCATAAAAAGGGGCAAAATTTAGATGCTAAATTTATACACCTTGTATTAATTGTATATAGCATTATGTCATAATGCCCCCCATGCATAATTGTTTTTATAATTACACATTACCATCATTTTTTACTCTTACCACCTAGGTTAATAAGTTAATTAATATGGTTAAATAGTAATTATCTCTTTTTAATTTACCCTTAAAACCATAAAATCTAATAAATCAAATAAAATTTAAATTTTCCCTCCTTTTTGTCCTTTTACTCCTTTTACCCAACCTTGTTCCATGGTTAAAACAACCTGAATGACTTCAAAATTCATTTTAAACTGCTTTTACCCCATGTAAACCATTAGAACAACATTTCATTTAACTCTTCCCATTCTAGTTAAATCAACATTGATCCTCCATTATCAATGTCAATCGATTAGGATCGATGTCGATCCATAAATACCCAATAGACCTCCATGGCTCAGAAGGGGAATGTGACTATAATTTTGGAACCTAAAATGCTATTAGAATTTCATTTCAACTTGCATATGGACTTTATCAATAACCTGCTACCTTGTGTAACTTTTTTTAGAGAGCTTATCCAAGGTTTTTGAAGGCTTTTCTCTCTCATCTTATCTGAGTTCATTTTTAGGCATTAAAGGCTAGTAGTGTACTTTAAATTTATTTATATTTTAAATCTATTGTCTTCTATGTTTGTCTATGTCTAGTTTACATTTGGTTTTTATTATTTTATTAATAATATAGGCTATCATTATAGTTTATTTATAGTTTAAAACTTTTACACATAATCACCATCGATTCATCTGAATCGATGTTGATCTTGTAGAATCGATGTCAATCCTCTAGGATCATTGTCGATCCCTATCAAACTATAGAAATAACTTTAAATAGTATATTTCAGCATCTATTAAATTTGTATGATATTTTTTAAATATCTCTCTTAATCTATTGATATCCATTACTAAACTTCGCAAAGAATTTATACATCTTGTCTTTGAAGAATCCATTTATCTTATCTCTTAATCAGATATAGTCTACATTTATTTAATCTTTATTAAGTTGTATGTTGGTATTGTTTATACCTAGATCTATTATCTTTTATATGTTTATCTGTTATCTTGAATAATTAATAATCATTTATCTTTATCAAATTATCTTTTATATCATTTATATTTTGTAATATTTATTTTTATCTTTCATCTTTATTATCCTTCTTAATTGAAAATAGTGGGCTGACATCCATCTGAGAAAGCATGCTACTTCTTAAGATTAGTTTGTAACCAATTAGCCCACTCATCTTTCTATTAATGCATTTTTCATGAGTTAATGTGATTTGTAGGCCATTCCTCCTAGCCAAAGATGAGTTATCACAATCAAGCTTGATCAACGGTGCACAAAAAAACATCTATATCTCTAGGTAATCTTAAAAACCTTGATTATACTTTATTTTTAGTAGTTAATTAATTCACATTGGAAAAATAAGAAAAAAGATTCAAATATACATAATTAGTATCTTGGGATTTTGCTATTGCTTGATGATTTGGAAGGGGATAAAAAAAATTTAAACTTTGAATTCCAATCAAGTTATGGTGAGTTTATTATGGGTGTGTTGTGATCAATTGTATTTTTAATAGTTAGATCTTGTATCTTATGCCTTTGATTATATCATTTATTTTTAGAATGTATAACACAATGGTTATATTCATAATATGCATTATTGTCATAACCCTTAGGTAATGGTAAACTCATATCAACCTCAAATGGAGGAATAAGAGATATGGGGTTAGACTAGTAACTTGGGAAATAAGAAATTAAGAGCTTGAGGTAACCATACAAAATTACCTTTTTGGTGGGGCAAATAGTAGAAGCTAATTTATAGGCTACCATTCTGCATTAATTTTAGTAATGAATTTATAATTGTTGTTGTTTTATTTAGTTTTTCATTTATATTAATTTTAAATTTAGAAGTCAAATAATTTTTAGCATTAGGCATGTACTTTAGCTTATTCAAAGATATGAGCTTGGCTTATTGGTCTAAAACTATATTGCATATCTCATCAAATGACTTGAATTTATTGAATTTAATAGAATCATGGAGTGGCACATTAAACATTTTCTTGAAAATATATTAAATCTCATTATCAAGCATAGGATTTTTCATCTTGGATATCATGGCATTATATCTCAATACATTATTCACTAAATAGATCATTAAATCCTTGTTTGAGTTTGTAAATTTGTGCATATGATATGTTTTCACTGATGTTAATGGATAATTATGAAATGAACTAGTTTTTAAAGGATTAAAATTTGTTACTAATTGAGAAGTTATATCATAAAAAAATTGGATTACATAATCCTTAAAGTTGTGTGGGAATATCATAGTCAACAATTTATCTTTACATGAATAATCTAAACATGTTGCATGGAAGAATATGAGGTGTTACTCAAGATCACATTTACCATCATAAAATGGAAGATTACATTCTAAAAAACCCATAGGTAAAGGGTAATATTAAATATAAAGGGATAAATAATTGTGAAGTAAATCACATGAATCCATAGACTAACTAGATATAGAGGCACCTTGCACTAATTCCAATAGCTTAGCTTTCATAGTTGAAATAGTCAGCTTAAGGGATAATTTAGTAGTAGAGGTTGGTTATGTAATATGTGTATTCATTGTATAATTTTCATATGTTTTTAAACTAAAGATAAGGATGGAAATTTAAACATGACCTTGTGTTTATTACACACTTTACATGAGCAAACCATGTGTAACAAAAGGTGTATAATATAAGGGATCATAATTTGCTTCTTCTAGTATGACCACCATAGCTTTATGGAAAAATTTGGATACTAAGATTAATTATAAAACCTTAATCATTTCTTGAAGATTTTTGTGAATTCTATTTAAATTTTTTGATAAGGATTTAACCTGATTAATATATACCCCATTAAGGTATTTAGGATCAATCACTATTTTTATTCATTATTATATTTATTATCATGTTATAAATTATGCATCTCAACATAATAATTCATTTGCACATATTCATTGAAAATTAGAGCATCAAAAAAAGATGAATAAGAAGGAACATTCATTGCATTTACTTTAGCCATTTTAAATGAAATCAAAGGAATACTATTATGCTTAATTTTTAAACCAATTAATTGAGAACTTTACCTTATAGGTATAAGGGAGCTAGCTTTCTTGGATGGAATAGGATGAAAACATGCAAGTATGTAGAAGGATAGGGTTAAAATAATAATTTTGTTTTATATGAGCCAATCAAAACCTAGAACCAAAAGTAAAATTTATTTATATAATTTTGTAACCATGTAATATAAAAATAAACCCTAAGGGAAACCTAGGTTTTAGAAATGCTCGATATAATTCCCAAGTTCACCAATATATTTTACCTATTTGGGGATTTATGTGGTTAATTAACCCTATTTATATAAAACTATTGTAAATGAATTTAGATTACAAGATATAAATTTATATACAAATATGAATGTAAATGTTTGAAATTGTTTTGGCACTCTAACTTACTAAATATATAAAGTAAAATAAATTTCTAAGATACTTAATGATTAACTACCCTGTGAAATATTGAGACTATAGGTAGGTGGCAAGAAGGATGAAAAAATAGACTATAGGTTTCTCAAATCAAGATCTATACCTTTATGCATGATTAGACAATATCATCAGACTTAGATTAACAATGCCAAATGTTATGTTCCTTGTTTGATAGTTTTGTATTTTTATATTTTTCATCTCTATTTTGATATAGGTATGCACACTTGTTTTTCCTTTAGATATATGTGTTATCCCAAGGTCTTATTATACACACAACTCACATAAATATATCTCCTTCACTTAGAACTTGAGGTCCACTTGTAATAATATAATTAGGCCTAAAAAATGGGAATAAAGGTGGGGTAAGCATACACCAACCATTCCCCATCAAATTATTAAGCACTATATATATATATATATATATATATATATATATATATATATATATATATATATATATATATATATATATATCCAAAGATGGAATTCAAACCACATGTATTTATTATCGTTAGGTGAATTTTTACAACTATGCTCATTCAAAGTATGCAACCTATGATATAACTTATTATAATTAGAAATTGATAACTTTGGCTCGGCTATTGAGTGCGTTAAACTTGGTAAATACCTACTCATAGTGATTTATTGACAAAATTATAATAATCAAGTAGAGTTATTTAATGTGTTAGTGTTTTATAAGCTTGATAAGTTTTTAATATATTTCTAATATGATTATACCTATTTTAATTTACAAGAGAATCTTTGGGTACTTTCTCACACTAGTGACTACAAAACATCGAGCTAACCCATA